>OX392494.1:9389300-9540300 GCA_947623365.1 Achlya flavicornis | reverse complement strand
CGAACAAAGGGTGTGTCCAGGGATCGATAGGCGGCCCCATCCTTTGGAACCTCTTGCTAGACCCACTGCTGAAAAGCCTTACGCAAAGAGGTGACTACTGCCAAGCCTTTGCCGACGATGTGGTGCTGGTATTTTCCGGAGAGACAGCCCTGGACGTCCAAAGACAGGCCAATGCCGCTCTCGAACATGTGCGGGAGTGGGGTGTCATGAATAAGCTCAGGTTCGCGCCGCACAAAACCTGTGCTATGGTGCTGACCAGAAAGCTTAAGCATGACACGCCACACCTGACCATGGGCGGGATCGACATTGCAATGTCAAAGGAAATTAAAATCCTAGGGCTCACAATAGACAGCGGGTTGACGTTCAACGCCCATGCTGCTAACACCTGCAGGAAAGCGTTGAACGTCTACAAGCAGCTGTCCAAAGCAGCCAGGGTCAGCTGGGGCCTCCACCCTGAAGTCGTCCATACGATCTATACCGCTACAGTGGAGCCCATCGTATCCTACGCAGCTAGTGTGTGGGCACCTGCCACCAATAAGATCAGCGTTCAAAAACACCTGAACGCAGTGCAAAGAGCATTCGCACTAAAGTTATGCAGGGCCTACCGGACTGTGTCCCTTCACTCTGCTCTAATACTGGCTGGAATACTCCCACTGGACATTCGAATAAGAGAGGCCGCCTCTCTCTACGAAGCCAGAAAGGGTTTGCCTCAGCCAGTACTGGTTGACAGAGAAGTGGAGATGCAACAGGCATACACCACCAAGCCACACCCGGTGAAATATCTCACCCTGCGGTTCGACTGCCTAACCAGGCAAGAAGACATAGCGAGCCGAGTGGACAGTGCAGTATGCATTTACACCGACGGTAGTAAGATTGAGGGCAAGGTCGGAGCCGCACTATCAGTATGGAATGGTGAGGCCGAGATCAAAACCCTCAAGCTGAAGTTGTCGTCTTACTGCACTGTCTACCAGGCGGAGCTACTGGCTATATGTCGAGCCACCAAAGTGGCCTTGGAAGGAAGAGAGCTTAGCTATGCCATCATAAGTGATTCGAGATCGGCTCTAGAGACAATTATTAACAACGACTCCCTCCACCCACTAGCTGTAGAGACAAGGAGCAACATCAGCAGTATCCAACTCCAGGGCAGGGATTTATCCCTGTACTGGATAAAAGCTCATGCCGGGATAGAAGGGAATGAGAGAGCCGACCATCTAGCCAAAGAAGCCGCACTCTACTTGAAGGTGAGACCTCACTACGATAAGAGCCCGATTTCATTCGTCAAGCGACATATCCGAAAGGACTCGCTTGACGAGTGGAACCGGAGATACCAGACAGGAACGGTGGCAGCGGTAACAAAAGTGTTCTTCCCAGATGCCATAAAGGCCTATCAAATCGTAAAGAAAATGACCACAGACTACGTGCACACACAAGTGCTGACGGGACACGGGGGGTTCTCGGAATACTTGAACCGGTTCAAGTGTAAAGAGAGCCCTTCGTGCCTCTGTCAGCCAGACAAAATTGAAACAGCGATACACGTAGTCACTGACTGCCCTATTCATGCTAAATTACGCTATGAGACAAGTTGCGAAATTGAGGACGAAATAACAAAAGAAAATCTAGGTAACCTAATGACAGATAACAAAAAGCGCAGCAAAATGTTAGCATTCTGCAAGGCTGTAGCGGAAATCGTCATTAGGAGAAACAAGACAAGGTGATACAAAATTGCTAATCACATATGGTATGTATATGTCGATAAAGCATAAAGAAAAATAGACTAATCAAAAATGAGGAAAAATGTGTTTTATTGTTTAATTACTCTCTGAAAAGTTAAATTGTGTCAAAAAAAAAAATAAATAGAATAAATATATGTAGCGTAAAGCTGACTTAACTGGTGATGGATAGTTAATAAGAATAATGTTTTAGCTTTAAGAAAAGTTATAGAATGTAATAAAATTTTTATAGTTGTAGGAATATATCGATAATAAGATCCCTGTCATAAACAACCTGTGTTAAAATTAAGAAATAATAGAAAGATAAGGATATTGTGTTTTTAAGAAGAAAATGTTAGTGTTTTAATAATAATACCTGCTGCACTGTATTTCATTTGCCCTGTGTTGATAAATTATGATAATAAAAATCTCTAATCATGTTAGAGGAGTAGCTCGCGGGCCGGGCCATAATAGCGCCCGGACAGGAAAAAAAAAAAAAAAAAAAAAAAAAAAAAAAAAAAAACCTAACCTAACCTAACCTAACCTAACCTAACCTAACCTAACCTAACCTAACCTAACCTAACCTAACCTAACCTAACCTAACCTAACCTAACCTAACCTAACCTAACCTAACCTAACCTAACCTAACCTAACCTAACCTAACCTAACCTAACCTAACCTAACCTAACCTAACCTAACCTAACCTAACCTAACCTAACCTAACCTAACCTAACCTAACCTAACCTAACCTAACCTAACCTAACCTAACCTAACCTAACCTAACCTAACCTAACCTAACCTAACCTAACCTTTTTTTTTTTTTTTTTTTGGTAACCCAGGGGAATCCTGCATGGATACCCGGCAGCCTCGGGGGAGGCGACCGGGTTATGTCAGACTCTTACTGACTAAACCCCTGGGGTGTTCCTTCTCTCGCCGTTTGGTGCGGGGCTGCGGGACACAAAGCCCTCAACCGCCTGCCCCGCCGGCGTCGCTCGTTTGAGCCCTTCTCGGCGGGGCGGGGCTAAGTTTTAATTCTAACTTAGCCCCGCCTCGCTCCTTCCGCTGGAGACGCCCAGGAACACTCGGGCGTCTCCAGCCTGGGACCTCTGTGCAGGTGGTGACCCCCCGATCTACCACCCACGGTCCCCGGCGTTAGGGCGGCAACCGGGCCGCAAAGGCCCGACGCCGCCCACCGCGTCTGCGGCGGCGAATAGGGAGCGAGTTAGCATCGTCCTCTCGCTCCCTTTCCGCCGCCTCCTTCTGTGACATAACATCGTCACAGAAGGTCGCGGCCGCCCTCCACGCCTCCTCGCTACTCACCATGGCCCTTAAAAGGGCCGGCAGCGAGAGGTCACCTCCTACTGTCGCGGACAAGGCGGCGCGAGGGATCGCCCAAGCGGGGCACTCCTCGCGCGTGTGTTGCGCCGTGTCCGCGACACCAGCCACGCAGTGGTGGCACATCTCCGTGGGCTCTCTGCCCACCACACGACACAGATATCGACCGAAGCAGCCGTGCCCGGTGATCATCTGCGTCAGGTGGAAGGAGAGAGCCCCGTGCCCCCGTTCGAGCCATGTTTGAAGAATGGGCCGAACGGCGGCCACCACCTCGCGGCTCACCTCGGGGTTCTCGAGGCGGGCCATCCATTTCCGGAGGAGAACGCCGCGCGCGTCCTCTCTCCAGCTTGCGATCTCCCGCGGGTGTGGACGGCCCCCGCCTTGGATCTCCTCCCTAGTTCGCCGGTACACCGCGGCGAGTACCTCGGCTTCAAGGTCCCACGGCGGCGTGCCGGTGAGCACACACGCGCCGACGCACGATACAGTGCGGTACGCCCGGACCACCCTGAGCGCCATAGCGCGCTGCGGACGTCGCAGCGCAGCCAGGTTTCGAGCGCTCATGGCGTCTGCCCATATTGGCGCCCCGTAGAGCGCCATGGAGCGCACCACACCGGTATAAAGGCGTCGGCAAGTCCGTCTCGGCCCACCCACGTTGGGCAAGATCCGCCCCAGGGCCCCAGCAGTGGCCATCAACTTCGGGGCCAGCCGCCGAAAGTGTTCTTCGAACCTCCACCGGCCGTCGAGGACGAGTCCCAGGTACTTCATCGTCGACCCGACGGCGATGGAGGTTCCTCCCACCATTATGGAAGCTCCAGGCGGTGGCCCATGTCGGGGCCCGTGGAAGACCAGGGCCTCCGACTTGTCAAGGGCCACCTCGAGCCCCAGGGCGCGGATCCGACCAACCACCTGGGCCACTCCTGCCGTGGCGAGGATGGACGCCTCTCGATAGGTGCTGCCGCGAGCCGTCACGAGGGTATCGTCAGCGTAACAGGTTACGTCAACCCCCCGCAACATGGCCCCGCGCAGCACCCAGTCGTATCCGATGTTCCACAGGAGCGGACCCAGAACCGATCCCTGTGGAACACCACACGACATGTCCCTCCTCCCAGTGCCGCTACTCGTCGGGAAGACGACAGCTCTCCCGACGAAGTAGTCGGCCACCACCTTTTGGAGGTACTGCGGCACCCCATGATACCGCAGTCCCCAAAACACCGTTTCCCAGGGCAGCGTGTTAAACGCGTTGCGGATGTCGAGAGACACCGCGAACAACACGCCACCCCGGGAGGTCGCCTCATCAGCGAGGTCCCGCACTCGCGCTATCGCGTCCAGAGTGGACCGGCCGCGGCGGAAGCCGAACTGCACGTCGGCGAGGCCCGGATCCATACACTCGACGAGGCGAGCAGCGAGCACGCGCTCGAAAAGTTTGCTCACCTCGTCGAGCAGCACGATCGGGCGATATGCCGACGGCTGCCCGGCCGGGCGCCCGTCTTTGTGAATCAGGACGAGCTTGCCCGTCTTCCACCGCTGCGGGAATCGACCCTGTCGCAAGCACGCGGTGAAGAGGGACCTCACCCTCCCTCCTAACTCCCCCAGCGCAATCACCAGGGCAGTCCCCGGCACGCCATCCGGGCCCGGGGCGGTCTTTTTCGACCTCAGCCTCAAAACAGCCGCCCCAAATTCGCGCTCCGACACTTCCGGTGCCGGGGTGTCCTCCCCGGCAGACAGCGCCGGGAGTGCACGACACTCTGACGGTGGCACCCATTCCTCCCGTGAAGGGAAGAGTGTGGTGACCACATCGTCCAGGAGGGTTTCCTCCAAGCTGCTGGTCAGGGGGGGCGCCCAGGGCCGCAACTTCTTACGTACGGCCCTATAAGGCCTGCCCCATGGGTCCTCATCAAGGATTCGGAGCCACTCCTCCCACGCCGCATCCTTGGCGCGCGCGATCGCCACCTGAAGGTTCTCGCACGCAGAGCGGTAGGCGGCGTAGGAGGCGCTCTCCTCTTCGGTGTCTTGGACCCGTCTCCTTCTGCATCGGGTGTATCTATGGCGAGCTCTTCCGCAGGATACACGCATTTGGCGGAGTTCTTCGCTCCACCAATACACCCAACGCCGAGGTGGGAGCGGTTTGGCCCTTGGCATCGCCGCATCGCATATGCGGTTCAGCGACGCGCCGAGAAGACCCGCCTCCACCTCAACATCCTCTCCAATGACGGGTCCAGACACCCAGTCCTCAATGATGGCCACCTCTTTTGCCACCTCCCTGTCCAGCTTTCTGAGGACCCACCGGGGGCCATCCGCCCCACGGGGCCGGGCACCTCTCTGTGAGTCAGTGTGGGGCGCGGAGACATCGAATCGGATGTATCGATGATCTGATAGTGTCTCCACGCCCACAACCACCCTCCAACCTAGGACACGGCGTGCCAGGGCGGCAGACGCAAATGTCACGTCTACGATTGAGCCACCCTGTTGCCGCACGCACGTGTTCTCCGACCCCGTGTTGAGGAGGGCCAAGCCCATTGAGACCGCCCACTCCTCCAGTGTCTCCCCCCGTGCGTTCGTCGCCGGTGAACCCCACGCAGTAGATTTCGCGTTGAAGTCCCCTGCGACTAGCACGGGGTAGGGGGCAATCTGCCCAACCAGAGCGCCGACTTCAACAAGGAACTGTTCAAATTCGGCAAGGCTCCGGTTGGGCGAGAAGTACACCCCTATTACTGCGATGTCACCCACGACTGCTAGCACGCAACCCTTTCCCTTCATCACCCGTTCGATGGGTGGGGCGCCGGTAGCAGTCGGGGCGACAATGGCCACCAAACCCTCGTGGTCTCCAACCCAGTCACCCCGAGTTGGGACGAAGTAGGGCTCGGCGACCACGGCCACCTTTATTCTCCACTCTACCAGTGTCTGGACTAGAAGATCCTGAGCCCTGGCAGAGTGGTTAATGTTGGCCTGCAGCAAGGAGAGAGACTGGGGCATTTAGAGGGCAGTCTCCATAGGCTCCTCTTGGGTCGGCTGCGGGGCTTTGCCCTTGGCCTCCCTCGCCTTCTTTATTTTGGGCTTTTTTGGCCCGGATTTCCGGAGGCTGCCGCAATTTCCCCCGCCAAGAGGGTGCGCTGCCGGTTTACCGGCCGCTGCGCAGATTGCACATTTCGGTTCCTCCCGGCAATCACTGGCCCGGTGGCCCCGCTCTCCACAGCGGTAGCAGATACCACTGCGGTCTACCTCCGACGCGCATTTGCAGCCGACGTGGCCGACCTCGAGACACCTGAAGCATCTCATGGGCCTGGGGTCGAGCAGCGTGACTCGTGCTGACACCCAGCCCACCTTGAGTCGGGCACCTTCGACCACGGACTTTGCGGCCGCCATCGGGCAGCTGAGGTAGACTGAGCCACCGTTTATTTTGCCAGCTCTTACGTCATCCGTGGCACACCCTCCTACTGTAGCGACAGCCGCCATGACCTCCGCCGCGGTGTTTGAATCGTCGAGGCCTGAGACTCGCACCTCAACTCTCTTCATTGGGCGAGTAATCCGGGCCACATCCGGACTTATCACCTGCCTTAGTTTGGCAGCCAAGGCGTCCGCCTTTTCGGCACCCGCTTCTCCGATGATCTCCATCATGCGGGCGCCGGTTGCGGTCGTCCTTGCCCTCATCTCTTCTATACCGAGACTCGGGTAATCAATTTTGTTCCGAGCTTCGGTAATTATGGACCCATATGTAGTCCCCTTTTCAACAGCGGCCGGCTGCAGGGTGATGACCACTGCAGCCGTTCGCGGAGGACGCAGCCTATCCACCGGTTTCCCCTTCCTTTGCTTCGGAGCCTTGTTCTTTGGCGGCTCCGTTGTAAAGTTAGCCGGACCTTTGGTCTGGCGCTTCGCCGGGACTTTATCATTGGTTTGGCCCTTGGCCGGGGTCTTCTTCACTCCCCGGGCGGTTATCTCGCTCCACCCAATCCTGGGTGGAGGAGGCGCTGCGGCAGCCGGAGCCGAGCTTGCTTGGAGCTCCTCCCTCTCTAATGCCGCCATTGTCTTCTTCCCCCGACCCTTTCCCTTTGGGGCCTTGACGGTGAGGGGGGCAGATGACGGTTCTTCAGTCCGATGTGGGGCGGCAGTCACGCCGGAGCCCGAGGGCTGCGGCTCTTGCGTGTTATCCGCTGTGGCTGCGGCCCTTTTCTTCTCTGCCGCGAGTGGCGGCCTAAGCCTCGGTTCTGGGAGGAGGCGGTCTTGTATGCCGTCAAACCTCGCGTTCAGCATCGCGCTGAACTGAGCGATGCTTGCACGCGAGGCCTCCGCCAACATCTCCTTAAGGGCGGGGACGGCCGTCGCTGCTGTCGACTGGCTACGCAGCTCAGCCACTTCTTGACGAAGCCCCACTAGCTGGGCGGAGAGCAGCTGGTTCGCCGCCTCCAGCTTCACCACTTCCTCCGACACGGTGCGGGCGCTCATTCCTGCAGCGGCTTCCATAATAGTTTCCGCTGCATCCTTAAGGTACTTCATCCAAGTCCCCTTCATGTTTTTGGACTTCGAAGCTATTTTTTTTACCGTGTTTGCGGCGTCATTAACCAAATTATTCAGCGCAGACATGGTCTGCATTGTGTCCTCTCCTATAGTTGGCGGGTTGATACCGCGACGGCAGGCATGCCTCGCGTCACGTAATTCCCTCGCCATTTTTGCTATTTCTTCGTCAGCCTCAAGGCGCAGTTCTTCTGCCTTAGCGGCGTTGAGCTGCGCCTTGGCATTTGCCAAGCCCAAGTACTCCTCCGTAGTGGGCGCGCGTACTCGTCTCTTCAGTTTATGAGCCGCCCCTTTTGTCGGCTCTATTATTTCTGCCTCTTGTTCTTCGGCGGGCCTTTTGAGGAACCGCCGACCGCTTTCATTGTCCGAGGACTGAGCCGACGCAACCGTGACTAAGCTGCCAACGGTGCTGTCTGAGTCGGACTCCGACAAACGGGACAAGCGCGGTAGCAAGACGCGAAGTTCTCGCAAAGGCGCTCCCGCCATTTCCACTCCCACTCTACCTTCTACAACTACATCTTCCTCCATCACAACGTCACCTTCCCTACTCTTAACCACTTCCTCCTCGTTTTGTTTATTAATTAAAAGATCCATATGAAATCCCACGATTATGGGGGAAATAACGTCCACCCGGGCAGAGACCCCTGTACCCGGGTAAGTCTATGGGGTAACCCACACTGGTGGCGACAGGTGCCAGTGTGGGGACACGCACTAATGGCCGGAAATCCGTCCGACCATCCATCCCCTCGCGGTGCGGCGCCGCTTAGGATTCGGGTGACTTTTTAGAGAGGTTGTCTACCTCGTAGGCCCAACCAATGAAGGTAAGGCCCCCCGTTCGCGTAGGCCTCCTGCCATCGTTGCGGTTACGGGTTGACCGGCGGGGCCTTGAAAAAGGCCGTTTACGGAGGCAGTGTAAGTGCACACCGTGACCGCCGCTCCCTCCACGTCGGAAATTGGAAAAGGAAGAGAATGGAAGGAAAGGTAGGGAGAATAGGAAGGAAGAGAGGGGAAGGAAATGAAAGGGAAAGGAAGTGTTGCTCTTCGTCAGATCCCTCACCCCGTGCCTCCCGGTATGGGTAGCCCTGCCGGTATAGCCACGAGGATCCTTGGGACACGCAAGCCCCCCCACCACGACAAGGTGGCAACACGTCGGGGGGGAACCTAACCTAACCTAACCTAACCTAACCTAACCTTTTTTTTTTTTTTTTTTTTTTTTGGTAACCCAGGGGAATCCTGCATGGATACCCGGCAGCCTCGGGGGAGGCGACCGGGTTATGTCAGACTCTTACTGACTAAACCCCTGGGGTGTTTCTTCTCTCGCCGTTTGGTGCGGGGCTGCGGGACACAAAGCCCTCAACCGCCTGCCCCGCCGGCGTCGCTCGTTTGAGCCCTTCTCGGCGGGGCGGGGCTAAGTTTTAATTTTAACTTAGCCCCGCCTCGCTCCTTCCGCTGGAGACGCCCAGGAACACTCGGGCGTCTCCAGCCTGGGACCTCTGTGCAGGTGGTGACCCCCCGATCTACCACCCACGGTCCCCGGCGTTAGGGCGGCAACCGGGCCGCAAAGGCCCGACGCCGCCCACCGCGTCTGCGGCGGCGAATAGGGAGCGAGTTAGCATCGTCCTCTCGCTCCCTTTCCGCCGCCTCCTTCTGTGACATAACATCGTCACAGAAGGTCGCGGCCGCCCTCCACGCCTCCTCGCTACTCACCATGGCCCTTAAAAGGGCCGGCAGCGAGAGGTAACCTCCTACTGTCGCGGACAAGGCGGCGCGAGGGATCGCCCAAGCGGGGCACTCCTCGCGCGTGTGTTGCGCCGTGTCCGCGACACCAGCCACGCAGTGGTGGCACATCTCCGTGGGCTCTCTGCCCACCACACGACACAGATATCGACCGAAGCAGCCGTGCCCGGTGATCATCTGCGTCAGGTGGAAGGAGAGAGCCCCGTGCCCCCGTTCGAGCCATGTTTGAAGAATGGGCCGAACGGCGGCCACCACCTCGCGGCTCACCTCGGGGTTCTCGAGGCGGGCCATCCATTTCCGGAGGAGAACGCCGCGCGCGTCCTCTCTCCAGCTTGCGATCTCCCGCGGGTGCGGACGGCCCCCGCCTTGGATCTCCTCCCTAGTTCGCCGGTACACCGCGGCGAGTACCTCGGCTTCAAGGTCCCACGGCGGCGTGCCGGCGAGCACACACGCGCCGACGCACGATACAGTGCGGTACGCCCGGACCACCCTGAGCGCCATAGCGCGCTGCGGACGTCGCAGCGCAGCCAGGTTTCGAGCGCTCATGGCGTCTGCCCATATTGGCGCCCCGTAGAGCGCCATGGAGCGCACCACACCGGTATAAAGGCGTCGGCAAGTCCGTCTCGGCCCACCCACGTTGGGCAGGATCCGCCCCAGGGCCCCAGCAGTGGCCATCAACTTCGGGGCCAGCCGCCGAAAGTGTTCTTCGAACCTCCACCGGCCGTCGAGGACGAGTCCCAGGTACTTCATCGTCGACCCGACGGCGATGGAGGTTCCTCCCACCATTATGGAAGCTCCAGGCGGTGGCCCATGTCGGGGCCCGTGGAAGACCAGGGCCTCCGACTTGTCAAGGGCCACCTCGAGCCCCAGGGCGCGGATCCGACCAACCACCTGGGCCACTCCTGCCGTAGCGAGGATGGACGCCTCTCGATAGGTGCTGCCGCGAGCCGTCACGAGGGTATCGTCAGCGTAACAGGTTACGTCAACCCCCCGCAACATGGCCCCACGCAGCACCCAGTCGTATCCGATGTTCCACAGGAGCGGACCCAGAACCGATCCCTGTGGAACACCGCACGACATGTCCCTCCTCCCAGTGCCGCTACTCGTCGGGAAGACGACAGCTCTCCCGACGAAGTAGTCGGCCACCACCTTTTGGAGGTACTGCGGCACCCCATGATACCGCAGTCCCCAAAACACCGTTTCCCAGGGCAGCGTGTTAAACGCGTTGCGGATGTCGAGAGACACCGCGAACAACACGCCACCCCGGGAGGTCGCCACATCGGCGAGGTCCCGCACTCGGGCTATCGCGTCCAGAGTGGACCGGCCGCGGCGGAAGCCGAACTGCACGTCGGCGAGGCCCGGATCCATACACTCGACGAGGCGAGCAGCGAGCACGCGCTCGAAAAGTTTGCTCACCTCGTCGAGCAGCACGATCGGGCGATATGCCGACGGCTGCCCGGCCGGGCGCCCGTCTTTGTGAATCAGGACGAGCTTGCCCGTCTTCCACCGCTGCGGGAATCGACCCTGTCGCAAGCACGCGGTGAAGAGGGACCTCACCCTCCCTCCTAACTCCCCTAGCGCAATCACCAGGGCAGTCCCCGGCACGCCATCCGGGCCCGGGGCGGTCTTTTTCGACCTCAGCCTCAAAACAGCCGCCCCAAATTCGCCCTCCGACACTTCCGGTGCCGGGGTGTCCTCCCCGGCAGACAGCGCCGGGAGTGCACGACACACTGACGGTGGCACCCATTCCTCCCGTGAAGGGAAGAGTGTGGTGACCACATCGTCCAGGAGGGTTTCCTCCAAGCTGCTGGTCAGGGGGGGCGCCCAGGGCCGCAACTTCTTACGTACGGCCCTATAAGGCCTGCCCCATGGGTCCTCATCAAGGATTCGGAGCCACTCCTCCCACGCCGCATCCTTGGCGCGCGCGATCGCCACCTGAAGGTTCTCGCACGCAGAGCGGTAGGCGGCGTAGGAGGCGCTCTCCTCTTCGGTGTCTTGGACCCGTCTCCTTCTGCATCGGGTGTATCTATGGCGAGCTCTTCCGCAGGATACACGCATTTGGCGGAGTTCTTCGCTCCACCAATACACCCAACGCCGAGGTGGGAGCGGTTTGGCCCTTGGCATCGCCGCATCGCATATGCGGTTCAGCGACGCGCCGAGAAGACCCGCCTCCACCTCAACATCCTCTCCAATGACGGGTCCAGACACCCAGTCCTCAATG
The DNA here is from genome assembly GCA_947623365.1 of Achlya flavicornis. Taxonomy (NCBI): domain Eukaryota; kingdom Metazoa; phylum Arthropoda; class Insecta; order Lepidoptera; family Drepanidae; genus Achlya; species Achlya flavicornis. Next base: position 9,528,789 of record OX392494.1, on the reverse strand, counting down.
ATGGCCACCTCTTTTGCCACCTCCCTGTCCAGCTTTCTGAGGACCCACCGGGGGCCATCCGCCCCACGGGGCCGGGCACCTCTCTGTGAGTCAGTGTGGGGCGCGGAGACATCGAATCGGATGTATCGATGATCCGATAGTGTCTCCACGCCCACAACCACCCTCCAACCTATCCGATGATCTCCATCATGCGGGCGCCGGTTGCGGTCGTCCTTGCCCTCATCTCTTCTATACCGATACTCGGGTAATCAATTTTGTTCCGAGCTTCGGTAATTATGGACCCATATGTAGTCCCCTTTTCAACAGCGGCCGGCTGCAGGGTGATGACCACTGCAGCCGTTCGCGGAGGACGCAGCCTATCCACCGGTTTCCCCTTCCTTTGCTTCGGAGCCTTGTTCTTTGGCGGCTCCGTTGTAAAGTTAGCCGGACCTTTGGTCTGGCGCTTCGCCGGGACTTTATCATTGGTTTGGCCCTTGGCCGGGGTCTTCTTCACTCCCCGGGCGGTTATCTCGCTCCACCCAATCCTGGGTGGAGGAGGCGCTGCGGCAGCCGGAGCCGAGCTTGCTTGGAGCTCCTCCCTCTCTAATGCCGCCATTGTCTTCTTCCCCCGACCCTTTCCCTTTGGGGCCTTGACGGTGAGGGGGGCAGATGACGGTTCTTCAGTCCGATGTGGGGCGGCAGTCACGCCGGAGCCCGAGGGCTGCGGCTCTTGCGTGTTATCCGCTGTGGCTGCGGCCCTTTTCTTCTCTGGCGCGAGTGGCGGCCTAAGCCTCGGTTCTGGGAGGAGGCGGTCTTGTATGCCGTCAAACCTCGCGTTCAGCATCGCGCTGAACTGAGCGATGCTTGCACGCGAGGCCTCCGCCAACATCTCCTTAAGGGCGGGGACGGCCGTCGCTGCTGTCGACTGGCTACGCAGCTCAGCCACTTCTTGACGAAGCCCCACTAGCTGGGCGGAGAGCAGCTGGTTCGCCGCCTCCAGCTTCACCACTTCCTCCGACACGGTGCGGGCGCTCATTCCTGCAGCGGCTTCCATAATAGTTTCCGCTGCATCCTTAAGGTACTTCATCCAAGTCCCCTTCATGTTTTTGGACTTCGAAGCTATTTTTTTTACCGTGTTTGCGGCGTCATTAACCAAATTATTCAGCGCAGACATGGTCTGCATTGTGTCCTCTCCTATAGTTGGCGGGTTGATACCGCGACGGCAGGCATGCCTCGCGTCACGTAATTCCCTCGCCATTTTTGCTATTTCTTCGTCAGCCTCAAGGCGCAGTTCTTCTGCCTTAGCGGCGTTGAGCTGCGCCTTGGCATTTGCCAAGCCCAAGTACTCCTCCGTAGTGGGCGCGCGTACTCGTCTCTTCAGTTTATGAGCCGCCCCTTTTGTGGGCTCTATTATTTCTGCCTCTTGTTCTTCGGCGGGCCTTTTGAGGAACCGCCGACCGCTTTCATTGTCCGAGGACTGAGCTGACGCAACCGTGACTAAGCTGCCAACGGTGCTGTCTGAGTCGGACTCCGACAAACGGGACAAGCGCGGTAGCAAGACGCGAAGTTCTCGCAAAGGCGCTCCCGCCATTTCCACTCCCACTCTACCTTCTACTACTACATCTTCCTCCATCACAACGTCACCTTCCCTACTCTTAACCACTTCCTCCTCGTTTTGTTTGTTAATTAAAAGATCCATATGAAATCCCACGATTATGGGGGAAATAACGTCCACCCGGGCAGAGACCCCTGTACCCGGGTAAGTCTATGGGGTAACCCACACTGGTGGCGACAGGTGCCAGTGTGGGGACACGCACTAATGGCCGGAAATCCGTCCGACCATCCATCCCCTCGCGGTGCGGCGCCGCTTAGGATTCGGGTGACTTTTTAGAGAGGTTGTCTACCTCGTAGGCCCAACCAATGAAGGTAAGGCCCCCCGTTCGCGTAGGCCTCCTGCCATCGTTGCGGTTACGGGTTGACCGGCGGGGCCTTGAAAAAGGCCGTTTACGGAGGCAGTGTAAGTGCACACCGTGACCGCCGCTCCCTCCACGCCGGAAATTGGAAAAGGAAGAGAATGGAAGGAAAGGTAGGGAGAATAGGAAGGAAGAGAGGGGAAGGAAATGAAAGGGAAAGGAAGTGTTGCTCTTCGTCAGATCCCTCACCCCGTGCCTCCCGGTATGGGTAGCCCTGCCGGTATAGCCACGAGGATCCTTGGGACACGCAAGCCCCCCCACCACGACAAGGTGGCAACACGTCGGGGGGGAACCTAACCTAACCTAACCTAACCTAACCTAACCTAACCTAACCTAACCTAACCTAACCTAACCTAACCTAACCTAACCTAACCTAACCTAACCTAACCTAACCTAACCTAACCTAACCTAACCTAACCTAACCTAACCTAACCTAACCTAACCTATACCGTAAGGGCTACCCATATCGGACAAGCTTGGGGCCAGGGGTCAGACAAAGAGCAACACTTCCCTTCCTCACCCTTTATTTCCTTCCATTCCTTTCCTATTATTCCCACCTCATCCTCCCCCTTCCATCCTCCTTCCATCTTTCCCCTCCCCATACTACTACACAATAACGACAACAATATCTAACCACTTAATTTCTTTCTTTTTACAGGTAATCCCTAATATTGTCCCCCCCTTTCTTTTGGCAATTTAACATTGTTAACCTAATTTAATTAATCTTAAGCCCACTAATGTACTACAAACTATATTATAAATGTCTGTGTGTGCGGAAGCTGGATGTGGTGGGGGTTGTACGGTGGGTTGCCTGAAGGATACGAGTGGTTGGCGGGGGACCTGCCTGCACCGACTGGGTACGGCCGGCTACAACGGCGCTCGACATTCCCCCTCTCTACTTCAACGCCTGCGGTCTGCCTTCGTGTTTGGGCGCCTGCTGGTGGCGAGCGGCGTTGGAGTCTTGTCAGAGTCGTCTGGGCCTGAACTGGTACGGGCTCGAGCGGCGGCTGTCATGTAATCTCCCCTCCGCGCTCCTCTACACTGGCGGTCTACCTTCATGATTGAGCGGCCTGCGGTCTGCGAGCGGACAGCGGGAATTCGTCTGTGCTGTCCGGGTCTCTTGACTTGGCTGGTCTCGAGCGGCGCCTGGCAAATGCTCACCCTCTTCCCTGCGGTTGGCCTACGCGACTGGGCGCCTGCTGGCTGCGAGCGGCGTTGGAGTCTTGTCTGCGCTGGCCGGACCCGTAGCCTCCCCGGGTTCCGGCGGCGTACGCCATGTAATCTCCCCTCCGTGTCCTCTACGCTGGCGGTCTACCTTCGCGACTGGGCACTTGCTGGTGGTGAGCGGCGTTAGGAGTCTTGTCAGAGTCGTCCGAGCCTGATTGTGCTAAGGGTTAGAGCGGCGGCTGTCATGTAATCTCCCCTCCGCGCCCCCCTCTAAACCGGCCACCTGCGGGAAGCGAGCGGTCAATACGAAGCTTTGTCTGCGCTGTCTGGACCTGTCTACCTGGCTGGCCCGAGTGGTGCACGGTACGCGGCCCCGCCCCCTCTTCGCCTAAGGAATGTCCTCTGGGTCACCCGCGATGCATACTGTTTCTGCGCTTTCCTTCGCACCAGACGCTCCAGGCTTACTATGGGGCAATACAAATGTACTCGAACTAAAATCACCTCAATTGTAATTTTTCTATTAACATCATCCAACTCAATTAAAATGCAAAAACTTATCCCAACTCTATAACATCACAAAAGAAATCCATATAACAAAAACTAAATCAGAGTTGTATACTATCACTTAATAATATAGCATTATATTCAATAATTATATCCTACTTCCAACTGTGTAGTATGTATAATATCCTTATCCACATAAATTCTGGGTAAAATCAGACTATTTAAAACAATGTAACTAATGGAGACACTACCCGGACTCCTGTAATAATTAAAATGTAACCTATCTTTACTATATGAATAAAATTTAAACATATCCCAATCCCCATAACTATAATTAAGATAAGAAAACTGGGCCCATTAAAACTCTCTGTTTGTAAGTAATAGGTAAACTGCCCAGCCTTACCAAATACCAAATTGTAATCAAACTATTTTATGAAACAATCTTGAAAACCTTAAACTGTAAATGAATCAATGTTACTATTAATAACTAATAATGTTAACTACCATAAGTATAGACACACAGTTGTATCACTTAGCATAGTGTTGTCGATAATATACTCCCCAGGTCAGGGGTGTACCTGGCCTGGGAAAACTAAAAAAAACCTAACCTAACCTAACCTAACCTAACCTAACCTAACCTAACCTAACCTAACCTAACCTAACCTAACCTAACCTAACCTAACCTAACCTAACCTAACCTAACCTAACCTAACCTTTTTTTTTTTTTTTTTTTTTTTTTTGTTGACCCAGGGAAATCGCTGACCGATACCCAGCAGTTCCGGGGGGAACCGCTGGGTTATGTGGGGGTTGCACCCACTAAAACCCTGGAGTGTTCCTTCGCTCGCCTACGGGGCTGCGGGACCCGCTTGGCCTACAACCGCGTGCCCCGCTGGCGTTGCTCGTTGCTCTGCAACGGAGCCCTTCTCGATGGGGCGGGGCTAAGTCTCTTAGTTGAGACTCAGCCCCACCCCAATCCACCTCTCTCTCTCCTCCTAGCACTGAGGCGCCCAGGAACACTTGGGCGTCTCAGTGCGTGGGACCTATTTGCGGACGGAGGACCCCCCGATCATCCGCCCACGGTCCCTGGCGTTACTTCGTCGCTGAAGGACGCTGCCGCCTGCCAAGACTCATCGCTGTCGACCATCGCCCTAAGGAGGGCCGGCAGTGACAAGTCGTTCCCGACAATCGCGGCCAAGGCGGTACGAGGGACCTCCCAAGCAGGGCACTCCTCGCGAGTATGTTGCGCCGTGTCCGCGACTCCCGCCACACAATGGTGGCACACCTCCGAGGGCTCCCTTCCCGCCACCCGGCACAGGTATCTCCCGAAGCAACCGTGCCCGGTGATCATCTGTGTCAGGTGGAAGGCGAGAGCCCCGTGCCGCCGCTCGAGCCATTCGCGGAGAATGGGCCGAACGGCGGCCACCACCTCTCGGCTCGCGCTTGGATTGTCCAGGCGGGCCGCCCACCTCCGCAGGAGAGTGTCACGCTCTTCTTCTCGCCAGTGACGATGCTCCCGCGGATGGGGACGGCCACCAGCCGCGATCGCCTCCTTTGTTCGCCAGTACACCGTGGCGAGTACCTCGGCTTCGAGGTCCCACGGCGGCGTACCGGCGAGCACGCAAGCACCGACGCACGATACGGTGCGGTACGCCCGGGACATCCTTAGCGCCATGGCGCGCTGCGGACGTCGCAGCGCAGCCAGATTTTGGGCGCTCATACGCCCTGCCCATATTGGCGCCCCGTAGAGCGCCATGGAGCGCACCACACCTGCGTAGAGGCGTCGGCATGCACTTCCAGGCCCCCCAACGTTCGGGAGGATCCGCCCCAAGGCCCCAGCAGTGGCCAACAACTTTGGGGCCAACCGCCGGAAATGCTCCTCAAACTTCCATCGGCCGTCGAGGACAAGTCCCAGGTATTTCATTGAAGTACCGACGGCGATGGAAGTTCCTCCCACAATAATAGAGGCTCCCGACGGTGGCCTGTTTCGGGGCCCATAAAAGACAAGGGCCTCCGATTTTTCCAGGGCCACCTCGAGCCCCAGGGCACGGATCCTCCCCACAACCTGGGCCACTCCCGCCGTGGCGAGGAGGGACGCCTCTCGGTAGGTGCCGCCGCGAGCCAACACGAGGGTATCGTCAGCGTAGCAAATTACGCTTACCCCCCGCAACGTGGCCCCGCGCAGCACCCAGTCGTAGCCGATGTTCCACAGGAGCGGGCCTAGAACCGACCCCTGTGGAACACCGCACGACATTTCCCTCCTCCCCTCGCCGACACTCGTCGGGAAGATGACGACTCTCCCGGCAAAGTAATCGGCGATGACCCTCTGCAGGTATTGCGGTACACCATGGTACCGCAGCGCCGCCTTGACCGTTTCCCAGGGCAGCGTGTTGAATGCATTGCGAATGTCCAATGAGACCGCAAGCAACACGCCGCCCCGGGAGACCTCCTCCTCGGCGAGGTCCCTCACCCGCGCAACGGCATCCAGGGTCGACCTACCCCGGCGGAAACCGAACTGTGCGTCGTCCAGGTCCGGATCCATGCACTCGACCAGGCGAGCAGCGAGCACGCGCTCGAAGAGTTTGCTCACCTCGTCGAGCAGCACAATCGGACGGTAGGACGACGGCAGTCCGGCCGGGCGCCCCGCCTTCAGTAGAAGGACGAGCTTGCCCGTCTTCCAGCATTGCGGGAAACGACCCCGCGCCATACATGCAGTGAAGAGGGACCTCACCCTCTCGCCGATTTCCTCCAGCGCGACGACCAAGGCGGTCCCCGGTACACCGTCCGGGCCCGGGGCAGTCCTCCTCATCTTCAGTTTGAGGATGACCGCCCCGAATTCGGCCTCCGATACCGGTGGAGCGGGGGAATCGTCCTCAGCAGATCGCGCATGGAGTCGGGCCATTGCCGGGGGCACCCATTCACCCCGTTGTGGGAAGAGGGTGCTAACCACTTCGTCCAAAAAGTCCCCGTCCACACTTGACGTGAGGGGGGGAGCCCAGGGCCGCAGCTTCTTGCGGACCACCTTGTACGGCCTACCCCAAGGGTCGCCATCGAGGATACGCAGCCAGTCCTCCCACGCCGCCTCCTTGGCCCGCGCGATTGCCAGTTGGAAGGATTCGCGCAGAGCCCTGTAAGCGGCGTAGGAGGCGTTCTCCTCCTGAGTGTACCGGACCCGCCTTCGCCTGCACCGAGTGTATCGGCGGCGAGCCCTACCGCAAGCAATACGCATGAGGCGGAGCTCGTTGTTCCACCAATACACCCGAAGCCACGCGGGGAGGGGTCTCGCCCTGGGCATCGCCGCGTCGCATATGCGAGCCAACGAAGCATCAAGGCGCCTCGCCTCCTCGTCCACGTCCTGACCGATAGCGGACCCGGACACCCAGTCCTCGATGATTGCAGCCTCTCTGGCAACCTCCCTATCGAGCCGCCCCAACACCCAGCGCGGACCACCCCCAACAACAGAGGACCGGGCCGATTGCGAGTCAGTAGGGAGGGTGGAGACATCAAACCGGATGTATCGATGGTCCGATAGTGTCTCCACCCCCTGGACAACACGCCATCCACGGACACAGTGCGCCAATGATGGACTGGCAAAGGAGAGATCAACAATGGAGCCCCCCTCTCGTCGGACGCACGTAAGGACAGTACCCTGATTTAAAATTACCAGCCCCTGCTCGATGATCCATTCTTCTAGAACTCTTCCTCTCGCATCTGTTGACGGGGAGCCCCACATTGGAGACTTGGAATTAAAATCCCCTAGGATAATAATAGAGCGAGGGTGGGTTCGTAAGGCGAGTGCACCTATCCGTAACATAAGATCCTCGAAATCAGGAAGGTGGCGATTTGGGGAAAAATAAACCCCCACCACAATGATATCTCCATGTTGTGCCGCAACGTAGCCACGACCCCTCTCTATGCATTCGAGGGGCGGGAACAAAGACTGAGCCGAGATTATGGCCACTGAGCCTTCAATGTCTCCTACCCATCTAGATGTGGGAGGAACGTAGTAAGGCTCAGAGACTATCGTCAGATCGATTGACCACTCCGCCAAGGTTTGGAGCAGAAGGTCCTGGGCCCTGGCAGAGTGGTTTATATTAGTTTGTAGGAAGCGAATCTTTGGAGACATTAAAGAGTTTCCATTGATGTCGCTTCCTCCTGTTCCGAGCGCTGGGCAGGTGCTGCTTGTGGCGGGCACGCTGCTGTGGCTGGTTGTGACTTCTTGCTCCTAGTTTGGGCGGACGGGCAGTCTTTACTGCCGGTTAGATGGTCCACTGGTTTGTCCGAGGACGCACACACGAGACAATGCGGGGGGGCTGAGCAGCCGTTGGCTTTGTGCCCAGATATGCCACATCGGAAGCAACGATCGCCGCATTCCACGCCCGCGGTGCACCGCACACCGACATGCCCATTCAGCAAACAGCGGTAACAACGCATGGGCCTCGGTTTCAACATTTTTATTTGTGCCGACACCCATCCAACAAGTAATCTTCCGCCCTCTGCCAACTTTTGGGCTGCTGCCACAGGGCATGTGACAAGAGCGGAACCGAGGCCGTTCGGGCCAGGACGGATCTCCGCAGATTTAATTTCGTCCGTAGAACAACCACCGACTTTTGCGACAGCCGCCACAAGTTCTTCTTTTGTGATGGAGTCGTCTAGCTCCACAATGCGCATGTCAACAGACTTGGAGGGCCGCGAGATTCGGACGTCTGCGCTTGACAGAGATTCTCTCAGTTTCTCTGCTAAGGCATCGGCTTTTGGGCCACTCGTGGCTCCTGGGACTTCCAACAGGCGGGCTCCCGTAACTGTTAATTTACAGCGGAGGCCCGTAATACCTAATTCTTCCAAATTAACGCTCTGTTTCGCTTTGCTGAGGATTTCAGCGTAGGATACACCGCGTTCGACTGCTTCCGGCTTCAGTGTCAGCACCACTGCTGTTGAGCGAGGGGGGCGAAGCCTATTCTTCTCGCGAGCCTTTTTCTTGGCCGCTTTTTTAGCTGCCTTTTTGGCTTTCTTTTTTTCCCCAGCAATCTCCCAAACTCCTTCCGTCGTTTGGGTGTGAGGAACATTTGTCTTCTGCCTATCATTGTCTCGTCCTGTCTTCTTCTTAGTCTTTCCCCTTTGTTCCTGTGGAGTGTTTGGGGTAGCCAATGATTCCGATGTAGAGGGAATCTGCGCCACTGGTTGTTTCTTCTTATTCTTACTCCTTTGATCCTGTGGAGTGTTTGGGGTGGCCGTTGATTCCGATGTAGTGGGAATCTGCGCCACTGGCTGTTTAGCCATATGTCGTGCTGCTGCGGATTTTTCGGCATATGTTGGCGCTGATGTTGACTTTCCCTGCTTATCCGATGCTAGAGGGGGGCGAAGTAATCTTCCCTCCAAGAATTGTACTCTTGAGAGGACCTTGCCAATTTCGTCTTTAAAGAGCCGGGCGAGCTCCGACTCTTCGACTGCCGGTGTAGATTCTTTCGGCTTGGTCCGCTCTTTCCTAAATTCGGCCATTTCAGCCCTTACGTCATCGAGCTCACGCCGTAGCTCGGACATTTGGTTTTTGAGACGGACGTTCTCCGCATGTAACCGTCGCGTCTCCTCCGACGAAGTTCGTTGGAGCATCTCCTCTGACATCTCCACTATAGCTTTGGCAGCATTTTTAAGGGCCTTCTGTTTAGGGCCTTGCAGGCCCGTTGAAACTCTAGAGACCTCTCTAATTGATGCTACAGCGTCAAGCATCTTTGTTCTGAGGTCTTCTGCGCACAAATCCTCCGAGTCGATCTCTGAAGCTGAAGTATGGGAGAGTCTAGATATTCTGCCTCTCGTCACTTTCTTGTCAGCTTCTGCTATACGCTTCGCCTCCTCTTCGTGTCTGTCCTTTAAAAAGGCAGCTTTTTGAGCGGCCTTCAACTCTTGACGAGCTTTATGCAGACCTACAAATTCACCCGTGGTGGGCGGTCTGCCTCTACCTTTTTTCACTTTTGGAGTATTGGATGCCTTATCTCCTTCGTCACTTGAAACCGATAGGTTCGGCTCCGACCACGCCTCGATTTCGAGTCTGCGCTTCCGCCAGAGTTTATCAGGCTTTGTACTGCTAGCACTCGATAAACTCCGCATATCTTCATCCGACATGAAGTCTACCTCCTCCTCCAGCTTGCTGCCGGTGGCACTTTCGGGCTTACGCAGTGATTTCGATTCCGCTAACATGGAGACATTAAAGTCGGACTCAACATGCGCAGAATGGTGGCCACCTTGGCCTTGTGGTTTTGACGCGTCCGAAGACGTGAGGCGGTTGCTGTCCCCCCCAGAATACGTGGGACATCTGCCGACGTCAGCCGAAGCCAACGCCGGGAGGGATTCTCCAGCCGCGGAGCGACTGGTACCCTCCTGGGGTAGTACGTTCTTTTTACAACTTGCCATTTTAGGCTGATCCACAGCTTTGTCCTTTTTTGATACAAGGGTGTGGTCCCTCTAGCATGACCTAAGCGAAATAAACCCCCCACCCTAATCTACTGTTTTTTCAAGTGGTTGTCTCCACCGGTACGAGGAAGGGAAGGAAATGGGAAGGAAAGGGGGAAAGGATAGGGCAGTCCGCATCACCGGTCAACTCTCATAATAAGAGAAGTACCGGGAGCAGACTCCACCCTTTGAGGATGGGAATAGGAAGAGGGAAAGGACTGGGAAGGGTGTGTGTTGCTCTTCGTCTGGCCCCTCACCCCGAGCCTGGCCGGTATGGGTGGCCCTGCCGGTATAGCCTCGGGGATCACTGGGGCACGCAAGCCCCCCCACCACGACAAGGTGGCAACACGTCGGGGGGGAACCTAACCTAACCTAACCTAACCTAACCTAACCTAACCTAACCTAACCTAACCTAACCTAACCTAACCTAACCTAACCTAACCTAACCTAACCTTTTTTTTTTTTTTTTTTTTTTTTTTTTTTTTTTGGTAACCCAGGGGAATCCTGCATGGATACCCGGCAGCCTCGGGGGAGGCGACCGGGTTATGTCAGACTCTTACTGACTAAACCCCTGGGGTGTTCCTTCTCTCGCCGTTTGGTGCGGGGCTGCGGGACACAAAGCCCTCAACCGCCTGCCCCGCCGGCGTCGCTCGTTTGAGCCCTTCTCGGCGGGGCGGGGCTAAGTTTTAATTCTAACTTAGCCCCGCCTCGCTCCTTCCGCTGGAGACGCCCAGGAACACTCGGGCGTCTCCAGTATGGGACCTCTGTGCAGGTGGTGACCCCCCGATCTACCACCCACGGTCCCCGGCGTTAGGGCGCCAACCGGGCCGCAAAGGCCCGACGCCGCCCACCGCGTCTGCGGCGGCGAATAGGGAGCGAGTTAGCATCGTCCTCTCGCTCCCTTTCCGCCGCCTCCTTCTGTGACATAACATCGTCACAGAAGGTCGCGGCCGCCCTCCACGCCTCCTCGCTACTCACCATGGCCCTTAAAAGGGCCGGCAGCGAGAGGTCACCTCCTACTGTCGCGGACAAGGCGGCGCGAGGGATCGCCCAAGCGGGGCACTCCTCGCGCGTGTGTTGCGCCGTGTCCGCGACACCAGCCACGCAGTGGTGGCACATCTCCGTGGGCTCTCTGCCCACCACACGACACAGATATCGACCGAAGCAGCCGTGCCCGGTGATCATCTGCGCCAGGTGGAAGGAGAGAGCCCCGTGCCCCCGTTCGAGCCATGTTTGAAGAATGGGCCGAACGGCGGCCACCACCTCGCGGCTCACCTCGGGGTTCTCGAGGCGGGCCATCCATTTCCGGAGGAGAACGCCGCGCGCGTCCTCTCTCCAGCTTGCGATCTCCCGCGGGTGCGGACGGCCCCCGCCTCGGATCTCCTCCCTAGTTCGCCGGTACACCGCGGCGAGTACCTCGGCTTCAAGGTCCCACGGCGGCGTGCCGGCGAGCACACACGCGCCGACGCAGTACAGATACAGTGCGGTACGCCCGGACCACCCTGAGCGCCATAGCGCGCTGCGGACGTCGCAGCGCAGCCAGGTTTCGAGCGCTCATGGCGTCTGCCCATATTGGCGCCCCGTAGAGCGCCATGGAGCGCACCACACCGGTATAAAGGCGTCGGCAAGTCCGTCTCGGCCCACCCACGTTGGGCAGGATCCGCCCCAGGGCCCCAGCAGTGGCCATCAACTTCGGGGCCAGCCGCCGAAAGTGTTCTTCGAACCTCCACCGGCCGTCGAGGACGAGTCCCAGGTACTTCATCGTCGACCCGACGGCGATGGAGGTTCCTCCCACCATTATGGAAGCTCCAGGCGGTGGCCCATGTCGGGGCCCGTGGAAGACCAGGGCCTCCGACTTGTCAAGGGCCACCTCGAGCCCCAGGGCGCGGATCCGACCAACCACCTGGGCCACTCCTGCCGTGGCGAGGATGGACGCCTCTCGATAGGTGCTGCCGCGAGCCGTCACGAGGGTATCGTCAGCGTAACAGGTTACGTCAACCCCCCGCAACATGGCCCCGCGCAGCACCCAGTCGTATCCGATGTTCCACAGGAGCGGACCCAGAACCGATCCCTGTGGAACACCGCACGACATGTCCCTCCTCCCAGTGCCGCTACTCGTCGGGAAGACGACAGCTCTCCCGACGAAGTAGTCGGCCACCACCTTTTGGAGGTACTGCGGGACCCCATGATACCGCAGTCCCCAAAACACCGTTTCCCAGGGCAGCGTGTTAAACGCGTTGCGGATGTCGAGAGACACCGCGAACAACACGCCACTCCGGGAGGTCGCCTCATCGGCGAGGTCCCGCACTCGCGCTATCGCGTCCAGAGTGGACCGGCCGCGGCGGAAGCCGAACTGCACGTCGGCGAGGCCCGGATCCATACACTCGACGAGGCGAGCAGCGAGCACGCGCTCGAAAAGTTTGCTCACCTCGTCGAGCAGCACGATCGGGCGATATGCCGACGGCTGCCCGGCCGGGCGCCCGTCTTTGTGAATCAGGACGAGCTTGCCCGTCTTCCACCGCTGCGGGAATCGACCCTGTCGCAAGCACGCGGTGAAGAGGGACCTCACCCTCCCTCCTAACTCCCCCAGCGCAATCACCAGGGCAGTCCCCGGCACGCCATCCGGGCCCGGGGCGGTCTTTTTCGACCTCAGCCTCAAAACAGCCGCCCCAAATTCGCCCTCCGACACTTCCGGTGCCGGGGTGTCCTCCCCGGCAGACAGCGCCGGGAGTGCACGACACACTGACGGTGGCACCCATTCCTCCCGTGAAGGGAAGAGTGTGGTGACCACATCGTCCAGGAGGGTTTCCTCCAAGCTGCTGGTCAGGGGGGGCGCCCAGGGCCGCAACTTCTTACGTACGGCCCTATAAGGCCTGCCCCAGGGGTCCTCATCAAGGATTCGGAGCCACTCCTCCCACGCCGCATCCTTGGCGCGCGCGATCGCCACCTGAAGGTTCTCGCACGCAGAGCGGTAGGCGGCGTAGGAGGCGCTCTCCTCTTCGGTGTCTTGGACCCGTCTCCTTCTGCATCGGGTGTATCTATGGCGAGCTCTTCCGCAGGATACACGCATTTGGCGGAGTTCTTCGCTCCACCAATACACCCAACGCCGAGGTGGGAGCGGTTTGGCCCTTGGCATCGCCGCATCGCATATGCGGTTCAGCGACGCGCCGAGAAGACCCGCCTCCACCTCAACATCCTCTCCAATGACGGGTCCAGACATCCAGTCCTCAATGATGGCCACCTCTTTTGCCACCTCCCTGTCCAGCTTTCTGAGGACCCACCGGGGGCCATCCGCCCCACGGGGCCGGGCACCTCTCTGTGAGTCAGTGTGGGGCGCGGAGACATCGAATCGGATGTATCGATGATCTGATAGTGTCTCCACGCCCACAACCACCCTCCAATCTAGGACACGGCGTGCCAGGGCGGCAGACGCAAATGTCACGTCCACGATTGAGCCACCCTGTTGCCGCACGCACGTGTTCTCCGACCCCGTGTTGAGGAGGGCCAAGCCCATTGAGACCGCCCACTCCTCCAGTGTCTCCCCCCGTGCGTTCGTCGCCGGTGAACCCCACGCAGTAGATTTCGCGTTGAAGTCCCCTGCGACTAGCACGGGGTAGGGGGCAATCTGCCCAACCAGAGCGCCGACTTCAACAAGGAGCTGTTCAAATTCGGCAAGGCTCCGGTTGGGCGAGAAGTACACCCCTATTACTGCGGTGTCACCCACGACTGCTAGCACGCAACCCTTTCCCTTCATCACCCGTTCGATGGGTGGGGCGCCGGTAGCAGTCGGGGCGACAATGGCCACCAAACCCTCGTGGTCTCCAACCCAGTCACCCCGAGCTGGGACGAAGTAGGGCTCGGCGACCACGGCCACCTTTATTCTCCACTCTACCAGTGTCTGGACTAGAAGATCCTGAGCCCTGGCAGAGTGGTTAATGTTGGCCTGCAGCAAGGAGAGAGACTGGGGCATTTAGAGGGCAGTCTCCATAGGCTCCTCTTGGGTCGGCTGCGGGGCTTTGTCCTTGGCCTCCCTCGCCTTCTTTATTTTGGGCTTTTTTGGCGCGGATTTCCGGCGGCTGCCGCAATTTCCCCCGCCAATAGGGTGCGCTGCCGGTTTACCGGCCGCTGCGCAGATTGCACATTTCGGTTCCTCCCGGCAATCACTGGCCCGGTGGCCCCGCTCTCCACAGCGGTAGCAGATACCACTGCGGTCTACCTCCGACGCGCATTTGCAGCCGACGTGGCCGACCTCGAGACACCTGAAGCATCTCATGGGCCTGGGGTCGAGCAGCGTGACTCGTGCTGACACCCAGCCCACCTTGAGTCGGACAGCTTCGACCACGGACTTTGCGGCCGCCATCGGGCAGCTGAGGTAGACTGAGCCACCGTTTATTTTGCCAGCTCTTACGTCATCCGTGGCACACCCTCCTACTGTAGCGACAGCCGCCATGACCTCCGCCGCGGTGTTTGAATCGTCGAGGCCTGAGACTCGCACCTCAACTCTCTTCATTGGGCGAGTAATCCGGGCGACATCCGGACTTATCACCTGCCTTAGTTTGGCAGCCAAGGCGTCCGCCTTTTCGGCACCCGCTTCTCCGATGATCTCCATCATGCGGGCGCCGGTTGCGGTCGTCCTTGCCCTCATCTCTTCTATACCGAGACTCGGGTAATCAATTTTGTTCCGAGCTTCGGTAATTATGGACCCATATGTAGTCCCCTTTTCAACAGCGGCCGGCTGCAGGGTGATGACCACTGCAGCCGTTCGCGGAGGACGCAGCCTATCCACCGGTTTACCCTTCCTTTGCTTCGGAGCCTTGTTCTTTGGCGGCTCCGTTGTAAAGTTAGCCGGACCTTTGGTCTGGCGCTTCGCCGGGTCTTTACTATTAGCTTGGCCCTTGGCCGAGGTCTTCTTCACTCCCCGGGCGGTTATCTCGCTCCACCCAATCCTGGGTGGAGGAGGCGCTGCGGCAACCGGAGCCGAGCTTGCTTGGAGCTCCTCCCTCTCTAATGCCGCCATTGTCTTCTTCCCCCGTCCTTTTCCCTTTGGGGGCTTGACGGTGGGGGGGACAGATGACGGTTCTTCAATTCGATGTGGGGCGGCAGTCACGCCGGAGCCCGAGGGCTGCGGCTCTTGCGTGGTATCCGCTGTGGCTGCGGCCCTTTTCTTCTCTGCCGCGAGTGGCGGCCTAAGCCTCGGTTCTGGGAGGAGGCGGTCTTGTATGCCGTCAAACCTCGCGTTCAGCATCGCGCTGAACTGAGCGATGCTTGCACGCGAGGCCTGCGCCAACATCTCCTTAAGGGCGGGGACAGCCGTCGCTGCTGTCGACTGGTTACGCAGCTCAGCCACTTCTTGACGAAGCCCCACTAGCTGGGCGGAGAGCAGCTGGTTCGCCGCCTCCAGCTTCACCACTTCCTCCGACACGGTGCGGGCGCTCATACCTGCAGCGGCTTCCATAATAGTTTCCGCTGCATCCTTAAGGTACTTCATCCAAGTCCCCTTCATGTTTTTGGACTTCGAAGCTATTTTTTTAACCGTGTTTGCGGCGTCATTAACCAAATTATTCAGCGCAGACATGGTCTGCGCTGTGTCCTCTCCTATAGTTGGCGGGTTGATACCGCGACGGCAGGCATGCCTCGCGTCACGTAATTCCCTCGCCATTTTCGCTATTTCTTCGTCAGCCTCAAGGCGCAGTTCTTCTGCCTTAGCGGCGTTGAGCTGCGCCTTGGCATTTGCCAAGCCCAAGTACTCCTCCGTAGTGGGCGCGCGTACTCGTCTCTTCAGTTTATGAGCCGCCCCTTTTGTCGGCTCTATTATTTCTGCCTCTTGTTCTTCGGCGGGCCTTTTGAGGAACCGCCGACCGCTTTCATTGTCCGAGGACTGAGCCGACGCAACCGTGACTAAGCTGCCAACGGTGCTGTCTGAGTCGGACTCCGACAAACGGGACAAGCGCGGTAGCAAAACGCGAAGTTCTCGCAAAGGCGCTCCCGCCATTTCCACTCCCACTCTACCTTCTACTACTACATCTTCCTCCATCACAACGTCACCTTCCCTACTCTTAACTACTTCCTCCTCATTTTGTTTGTTAATTAAAAGATCCATATGAAATCCCACGATTATGGGGGAAATAACGTCCACCCGGGCAGAGACCCCTGTACCCGGGTAAGTCTATGGGGTAACCCACACTGGTGGCGACAGGTGCCAGTGTGGGGACACGCACTAATGGCCGGAAATCCGTCCGACCATCCATCCCCTCGCGGTGCGGCGCCGCTTAGGATTCGGGTGACTTTTTAGAGAGGTTGTCTACCTCGTAGGCCCAACCAATGAAGGTAAGGCCCCCCGTTCGCGTAGGCCTCCTGCCATTGTTGCGGTTACGGGTTGACCGGCGGGGCCTTGAAAAAGGCCGTTTACGGAGGCAGTGTAAGTGCACACCGTGACCGCCGCTCCCTCCACGTCGGAAATTGGAAAAGGAAGAGAATGGAAGGAAAGGTAGGGAGAATAGGAAGGAAGAGAGGGGAAGGAAATGAAAGGGAAAGGAAGTGTTGCTCTTCGTCAGATCCCTCACCCCGTGCCTCCCGGTATGGGTAGCCCTGCCGGTATAGCCACGAGGATCCTTGGGACACGCAAGCCCCCCCACCACGACAAGGTGGCAACACGTCGGGGGGGAACCTAACCTAACCTAACCTAACCTAACCTAACCTAACCTAACCTAACCTAACCTAACCTAACCTTTTTTTTTTTTTTTTTGTTGACCCAGGGAAATCGCTGACCGATACCCAGCAGTTCCGGGGGGAACCGCTGGGTTATGTGGGGGTTGCACCCACTAAAACCCTGGAGTGTTCCTTCGCTCGCCTACGGGGCTGCGGGACCCGCTTGGCCTACAACCGCGTGCCCCGCTGGCGTTGCTCCGTTTCGGAGCCCTTCTCGGCGGGGCGGGGCTGGTTCTCTATTTTGAGATTCAGCCCCGCCCCACTCCACCTCTCTCTCCTCCTAGCACTGAGGCGCCCGGGAACACTTGGGCGTCTCAGTGCGTGGGACCTATGTGCAGACGGAAGACCCCCCGGTCTTCCGCCCACGGTCCCTGGCGTTACGGCGGCATTTGGCCCGCGAAGGCCAGACGCCGCCTTCCACGTCTGCGGCGGCGAATTGGGAGCGAGTCAACATCGTCTTCTCGCTCCCGCTCCGCCGCCTCCTTCCGCGACATAACTTCGTCGCAAAAGGACGCGGCCGCCTGCCAAGACTCGTCGCTGTCGACCACCGCCCTGAGGAGGGCCGGCAGCGACAAGTCGCTCCCGACAGTCACGGACAAGGCGGCACGAGGGACCTCCCAAGCAGGGCACTCCTCGCGCGTATGCTGCGCCGTGTCCGCGACTCCCGCCACACAATGGTGGCACACCTCCGAGGGCTCCCTTCCCGCCACCCGGCACAGGTATCTCCCGAAGCAACCGTGCCCGGTGATCATCTGTGTCAGGTGGAAGGAGAGAGCCCCGTGCCGCCGCTCGAGCCATTCGCGGAGAATGGGCCGAACGGCGGCCACCACCTCTCGGCTCACGCTTGGATCCTCCAGGCGGGCCGCCCACCTCCGCAGGAGAGTGTCACGCGCTTCCTCCCGCCAGTGACGAATCTCCCGCAGATGGGGACGGCCACCACCCGCGATCACCTCCTTCGTTCGCCAGTACACCGCGGCGAGTACCTCGGCTTCGAGGTCCCACGGCGGCGTACCGGCGAGCACGCACGCACCGACGCAAGACACGGTGCGGTACGCCCGGGCCATCCTGAGCGCCATGGCACGCTGCGGACGTCGCAGCGCTGCCAGATTTCGGGCGCTCATAGGTCCTGCCCATATTGGCGCCCCGTAGAGCGCCATGGAGCGCACCACACCAGCGTAGAGGCGTCGGCATGCACTTCCAGGCCCCCCAACGTTCGGGAGGATCCGCCCCAGGGCCCCAGCAGTGGCCAACAACTTTGGGGCCAACCGCCGGAAATGCTCCTCAAACTTCCATCGGCCGTCGAGGACAAGTCCCAGGTACTTCATTGAAGTACCGACGGCGATGGAAGTCCCTCCCACAATAATGGACGCTCCCGACGGTGGCCTGTTTCGGGGCCCATGAAAGGCAAGGGCCTCCGATTTTTCCAAGGCCACCTCGAGCCCCAGGGCACGGATCCTCCCCACAACCTGGGCCACGCCCGCAGTGGCCAGGAGGGACGCCTCTCTGTAGGTGCCGCCGCGAGCCAACACGAGGGTATCGTCAGCGTAGCAAATTACGCTAACCCCCCGCAAAGTGGCCCCGCGCAGCACCCAGTCATAGCCGATGTTCCACAGGAGCGGGCCTAGAACCGACCCCTGTGGAACACCGCAAGACATTTCCCTCCTCCCCTCGCCGACACTCGTCGGGAAGATGACGGCTCTCCCGGTAAAGTAGTCGGCGATGACCCTCTGCAGGTATTGCGGTACACCGTGGTACCGCAGCGCCACCTTGACCGTTTCCCAGGGCAGCGTGTTGAATGCATTGCGAATGTCCAATGAGACCGCAAGCATCACGCCGCCCCGGGAGACCTCCTCCTCGGCGAGGTCCCTCACCCGCGCGATGGCATCCAGGGTCGACCTACCCCGGCGAAAACCAAACTGTGCGTCGTCCAGGTCCGGATCCATGCACTCGACCAGGCGAGCAGCGAGCACGCGCTCGAAGAGTTTGCTCACCTCGTCGAGCAGCACAATCGGACGGTAGGACGACGGCAGTCCGGCCGGGCGCCCCGCCTTCAGTAGAAGGACGAGCTTGCCCGTCTTCCACCGCTTCGGGAACCGACCCTGCGCCATACATGCGGTGAAGAGGGACCTCACCCTCTCGCTGATTTCCTTCAGCGCGATCACCAAGGCGGTCCCCGGTACACCGTCCGGGCCCGGGGCAGTCTTCCTCATCTTCAGTTTGAGGACGACCGCCCCGAATTCGGCCTCCGATACCGGTGGAGCGGGGAAATCGTCCTCAGCAGATCGCGCATGGAGTCGGGCCATCGCCGGAGGCACCCACTCATCCCGTTGTGGGAAGAGGGTGCCAACCACTTGGTCCAAAAAGGCCCCGTCCACACTTGACGTGAGGGGGGGAGCCCAGGGCCGCAGCTTCTTGCGGACCACCTTGTACGGCCTACCCCAAGGGTCGCCATCGAGGATCCGCAGCCAGTCCTCCCACGCCGCCTCCTTGGCCCGCGCGATTGCCAGTTGGAAGGATTCGCGTAGAGCCCTATAAGCGGCGTAGGAGGCGTTCTCCTCCTGAGTGTACCGGACCCGCCTTCGCCTGCACCGAGTGTATCGGCGGCGAGCCCTACCGCAAGCGATACGCATGTGGCGGAGCTCGTTGTTCCACCAATACACCCGAAGCCACGCGGGGAGGGGTCTCGCCCTGGGCATCGCCGCATCGCATATGCGAGCCAACGAAGCATCAAGGCGACTCGCCTCCTCGTCCACGTCCTGACCGATAGCGGGCCCGGACACCCAGTCCTCGATGATTGCAGCCTCTCTGGCGACCTCCCTGTCGAGCCGCCCCAACACCCAGCGCGGACCACCCCCAACAACAGAGGACCGGGCCGAGCCTCGCGAGTCGGTAGGGAGCGTGGAGACATCAAATCGGATATAGCGATGATCCGACAGTGTCTCCACGTCCACCACCACCCTCCAACCCCGGACACGGCGCGCCAGGGCAGTCGATGCCAACGTAATGTCGACTATCGACCCACCCTGTTGCCGCACGCACGTGTCCTCCGATCCCGTGTTGAGAACGGCCAAGCCCAAGGATATCGCCCACTCCTCCAGACACTCGCCCCGCGCATCCGTCACTGGAGATCCCCACGCCGTAGATTTGGCATTGAAATCCCCAGCAACTAGCACGGGGCTAGGGGCTACCTGCCCAACCAGAGATCCCACCTCCACGAGCATTTGCTCGAAGTCGGCGAGACTCCGGCTGGGAGAGAAGTACACCCCTATAACTGTGACGCCACCCACGGCAGCCAGCACGTAGCCCCTACCCTTCGACACATGGTCAATGGGCGGGGCGCCAGCGGCAGCCGGGGCGGCGATGGCCACCAAACCATCCCGGTCCCCAACCCAGTCATCCCGAGCGGGGACGAAGTAGGGCTCGGCGACCACGGCTACTTTAATTCCCCACTCTACCAGGGTCTGGGACAATAGATCCTGGGCCCTAGCAGAGTGGTTAATATTCGCCTGCAGTATGGGTAGACCGGACATTTATGGCGCGGTTTCCATTGGCTCCTCCACAATTGGGCGCTGGGTAGGCCCGCTGCCCTTGGCCTTTTTCTTTTTCGATTTGGCCTTCTTTGGCTTCCCCTGTTTCTCTCCATTTACACAGCCTACTCCGCCGAGAGGGTGCCCAGCCGGTTTGCCGGCTGCTGCGCATATAGCGCAGTTGGGCTCGGCCCGGCATTGACGCGCCCGGTGGCCCAGCTTTCCGCAGCGGAAGCAAAGACCACTGCGGTCCACCTCCGACTCACATTTGCTGGCGACGTGGCCCAGGTTGAGGCACCTGAAGCACCTCAGAGGCCTCGCCTCCAGCAGGGCAACTCTAGCCGAAACCCAGCCCACTTTAAGGCGTCCGGCGCCGACTACAGCCTTGGCGGCAGCCACCGGGCAGCTGAGCCACATCGAGGCCCGGTCGCTAATGATACCGGGCTTGATGTCGTCGGCATGACATCCTCCCTGCGCAGCGAAAGCTGCCACCACCTCAATGGCGGTGACGGAATCCTCCAATTCCGACACCAACACATCCACCCTCTTAACCGGGCGCGAAATCTTCACAACCTCTGCGCTGAGGACCTCTCTGAGCTTAGTGGCCAGAGAGTCGGCCTTCTCAGCGCTCCCATCCCCGATAATTTCAAGGATGCGGGCGCCGGTGACCGTAGTCCTGCAGCGCATCTCCTCTATCCCGAGACTCACTTCATCGATGCGATCCCGAGCCTCCCTCAATACGGAGCTATAGCTCGCACCACGCTGTGCCGCGTCCGGCTGCAGTGTTAAGGTCACCGCAGCCGTATTCGGTGCACGCAGCTTCGCTACCGCCGCCGCCGCCTTTTTGCTCTGGGTGCTGATCTGCTTGCCAGAGCTGACTGCACCCCGAGCAGCAACTAAAGTCCACTGCTCCGTCAACGGAGGCGGCGGGGGAGCATCCCGCACAGGGCTAGGATCCCTAACGGGGGCCGGGACCGACTTTTTCCCTTTGCCTTTGCCCTTAGCCTTAGGCTTAGGCTGAGCTGCGGGCGCCGGGGGTTTTGGGGCCTTCTTTGGTGTGGGGGCTTTTACCCCCGCCTCGGATGTTTGGGGCTTGGAAGCCCGCTTGGGTTTAGGGGCTGAGACCCCCGACCCAGATGGCTGCGGTTGTGGCACTGCCACTTCCACGGCCTCATCCTCCACCCTTTTCTTGTCAGCCGCCAGCGGCGGCCGCAACCTCGGTTCTGGGAGGAGGCGGTCTTGTATGCCGTCAAACCTCGCGTTCAGCATCGCGCTGAATTGAGCGATGCTCGCACGCGAGGCCTCCGCCAACATCTCCTTAAGGGCGGGGACGGCCGCCGCTGCTGTCGACTGGCTACGCAGCTCATCCACTTCTTGGCGAAGCCCCGCTAGCTGGGCGGAGAGCAGCTGGTTCGCCGCCTCCAGCTTCACCACTTCCTCCGACACGGTGCGGGCCCTCATGGCTGCAGCAGCCTCCTTAATTGTGTCCGATGCATCTTTGAGGATCTTTTGGTATGTCCCCTTGAGATGATTGGACTTCACAGCTAGTATCGCGACCGTGTCGGACGCGTCTATAACTAGTTTATTGAGCGCAGACATAGTCTGCGCTCTGTTTTCACCCGGGGTTGGCGGGTTGAGGCCGCGACGGCAGGCGTGCTTGAATTCGCGGAACATCTTCGCCATTCGTTCTATCTCTTCCTCAGCTGTAAGGCGGGCTTCTTCTGTATTTTTACGGGCCTTGGCGTCCGCTAAAGCCGCCGCCGTCGGTCTCCACATCGACGGGCGGCTTTTTATCCTCTTTGTCTTGTGTGCCGCGCCTTTTGGTGGCGACATCGTCTCCTCCTCGTTCTCGTCCTCCTCTTCACCAGCAGGCCGCTTTAGATACTTGGAGCGCCGCCTCTCCGTTTCTAACGACTCCACACTAATCATACTGGAATCTGTAGTGCTGCCCGACTCAGAAAGCCGCGTCACCGACACGCGCAACTCACGCGCACACAACTCCTTCACTCTTGCACTCTCCTCCTCTCTCGTCATTTCTACCTTTGTTATATTATTTATTGTATCCATATTTGAACCCACGAGAATGGGGGAAAAAACGGTCCGCCCGGGCAGAGACCCCTGTACCCGGGTAAGCCTAGCATAACCCACGTTGGTGTCGGCTGGTGCCAACGCGGAGACACGCACTAACAACCACAATCTGTGTGGCCATTCATCTCCTCGCGGTGCGGCGCCGCTTGAGATTCAGGTATTTTTTAAAGAGGTTTACTTCCTCACAGACCCGGCCAATTAAGGCAAGGTCCCCCGGTCCACGTAGGCCTCCTGCCATCGTTGTGGGTTACGGGATGACCGGCGGGGCCTTGAAAAAGGCCGTTTACGGAGGCAGTGTGCACACCGTGACCGCCGCTCCCTCCACGTCGGAAATTGGAAAAGGAAGAGAATGGAAGGACAGATAGGGGAGAATAGGAAAGGAAGAGAGGGGAAGGAAATGAAAGGGAAAGGAAGTGTTGCTCTTCGTCAGATCCCTCACCCCGTGCCTCCCGGTATGGGTATCCCTGCCGGTATAGCCACGAGGATCCTTGGGACACGCAAGCCCCCCCACCACGACAAGGTGGCAACACGTCGGGGGGGCACCCAACCTAACCTAACCTTTTTTTTTTTTTTTTTTTTTTTTTTACGTGGGGAAATCCTCATGGATACCCGGGCACTCCGGGGGGAGCGGCCGGGTTATGTCAGACTCCTACTGACTAAAACCCCACGGCGTTCCTACCTGTCGCTGCCGGCTGGATATACGGGGGCGCCGAAGCATTCGTCCGCGTATCCAGCAGCGACGGCCTGATCGGAGGCCTCCTCTTCGTCGACGGCAGAGACCGGAGCTCTTGTCTCTGCCGTCTCCTCCTGAGTAGCGTGCGGGAACACACGCTCCACTACTCGAGCCCGATGTTGATGGGCGGCAGACTCCCCCGAGTCCGCCACCCTTGGGCCCATGTTGGGGGGAAGGTGGCTTAAAAAAGCCGCCCTCCGACGCCCGGTTCTCCTGCGGCGGATAGCCAGGGTGGTAGTATCCTCCCTGTCACGTTCCGCCGCCTCCTTTGCAAGCAAAACCCGCTCGCAGAAGGAGTGGAGTGCGTCCCACGATCTCTCGCTGTCAACCACAGCGCGAACCACGCTCGGCAGCGAGAGATCTGTCCCCACTTCGGCGCAGAGCTCGCTGCGCTCGCTTGCCCAGGCTGGGCACACCTCCAACGTGTGTTGGGCCTCCTCCTCGAGGCACCCATCACAGTGGTGGCACTCGGCGGTCGGCTCCCTCCCGGCAATCCGACACAGATACCTCCCGAAACAACCGTGTCCCGATAGGATCTGCGTCAACCGGAAGGTCAACACGCCGTGCTTCCGCTCCAGCCACTCATCCAACACTGGACGGATGGCCTCGATGGTCCTTAGACCTGCACTAGGGTGCTCCAGCCTGGACTTCCATTCCTGGATAGCGAGCGCGCGCAATTGCGCCCTGCGCCCCTTCACCTCGCGTGGTGCCGGCGTCTCGCCTAGGGCCAGCGCCTCCTCACGCCAGAACCTAACCTAACCTAACCTAACCTAACCTAACCTAACCTAACCTAACCTAACCTAACCTAACCTAACCTTCCCTTCCTAACCTAACCTTATCCTTCGACAAAGGCCTCCTCTAAAGCTTTCCGTTTTGTCCTGTCTTTTCAATCAGCAATCTTAATCATGTCGTCTTCCCAACGTGTTGTTTGTCTACCTTTATTCCTTTTAGTATCTCGTGGGTACCATTCTTCCTCTCTTTTCCTTCCCTTAGCTTGTGTCCTTTTCACCTCCATTTCAGGCGTTTGTAGACGGTATGTATGTTCTAAATTTAGTTTTGCTCTTTATAATTTTTAATCTATATCAGTTATTGGTTTTTAAATGTTTGTATTATTCTCCGGTATTCTCACTATATTGGCTGTCAATTTGTCAATCTTTTGTGACAAATCGTAATTATTTCTATCCATCCTTTTTAGTATTTCCACATGATCAGTTACAAGTTGATCAATTTTATTCATAATATCGAGCAATTTTCCTTCATCTTGTTTTTCTATATTTATAGCCTTAGAATAATGATCTAGACAATTGTTAGTAACATCTATTTTTGCTTTCGGTTTTAATCTGTAGACCCCTTTATTATCACAGTATATTAAGTTATTGTTCTTATCAAATGCTATAGCCTGAGCATCTGCAACAGAAACCACTCTTCGAGAAGTAGTATTACATTTTATTATCTCATATATTCCATAGGTATCAGAAATATAGGCTTTGTCGTTTCTGTCCAAAGCGAGGCTATTCACATTACCCCAATCATAAGAAGTTGTGTGATCACTGTCCATCTGGCGACTATACAACCCAGTTCTATTGGTGAAGAACATGACATCCTCGTTATCAATTGCGATGTCGCTTACTTCATATTGCATTCTAACAAGCTTATCGGAGTGTCCATTGATTAATGTTGAAAGTCCATACGGAAAACCAGTATAATATAGCACTCCATTAAAATACACTTTACGGGCACTAACAGTTTCGGCAGACACTAGTTGTTTTTCGCCCAAGCCTGACTTGTATTTATATATTCCGTTACGAGAACCTATATACAGGTCGTGGGTCTCCTGATCCACAGTAACTGATTTAGCGTCCTGTACTGCACCAAGATAAGATTTATGCTCTTTTGTATTTAAATGTAATATAACTGGTGTCATGTGGTGTTCGCCATAACTGACAAGTAAATATAAGTAGTTATATTTGTTATCTACGGCCAGAGTACACCACCATGAGTCTAAGTTGAAATTGTACAACACTTCTCTTTGGTGTGTGACTCCGTCGTTGTCGACGTCGTCGGTGATGCCGTGGGCTCGGCCGGCGAGGAGGCAGGTAACAATTGCTAGCAACTTCATTCTGGTCTGGAAATTAAAGGTTGCGAGATTAATTTTAAAGCAGTCGGTTTCAATGTTGAACTGGCCACATGTAATATTAAATATTAGCTCCTAGTGTCCCACGTGGGTTCTTCCGTGTTTCTGAGGGACCGCATGCTTTTCCGGGATAAGAAGTATTCTTTGTGTTAATCCAGAATATATTCTATCTGTGTGCCAAATTTCATCCAAATCCGTTCTGTAGTTTATGCGTAAAAGACTTAACAAACATCTTCAGTAATCACATTCTCACGTCACATCCATACAAACTTTCACATCTATACTAATACTAATATACTAATACTAATACTAGAGAACTTGGACAATTATACAAGTATACTCACCTACTGAGCTAGCATCCAAACTGGATATTGAAAACTTCTACATCAGTCTATCGGATATTGTAAAGAAATACCAAAACAACCACCTCATAGTAATGGGGGATTTTAATGGCCAGGTTGGCACCAGAGGACTCGGAGAAGAAATGATAATTGGAAAGTATGGACATGGAAAAAGGAGTGATAACGGACATACACTACGTGAATTTTTACTTCAAAACAACCTTACACTGCTTAATTCAATCTTCAGGAAAAAACCCAAAACAAAATGGACCTGGGTATCACCCGATGGAAAATACAAAAACGAAATTGATTACATACTTACCAACAAACCAAAATTCTTCAATGACGCACACGTTTTACAAAACCTAAACTTTAATACCGATCACCGCATGGTACGTTGCTGCCTAAAAATGAATTCTACAAAGAGATCCAGGAATAACATAAAAAACTCGTTGATGCCATCAGAACAAACACAAATATTAGATCCCTCTTATATCAAGCCACTGCAAGAAATAGTGAACTCCGACATAAGCATACTGGAAAAGTACAATATCATAGATAAACACCTATCATCATCACAAAGGAGAAAAGTAAATGTAACCCAGGATACAAAGTTTAGCGACAAGACAATCAAGCTTCTGGAAAAAAGGAAAGTACTAATAGCAGACAAAGAAAACAGCAAAGAAAACCACAGGATAATATCAAGTTTAAGCAAACAAATCAGGGAAAGCATAAGAAAAGACAGGAAAACAAAGAGAATGAAAAAACTGGAAGAAGTAATTCAAAGAACGGGTGGAACTAAAAAAGCTTTCAAGGAACTAAGGGAACTAGGTACGGAATGGATTTCGAAACTAAAAACGAAAAAAGGAACAAGCAACGGGTCTGATCAAGTGACAAAACGAATAGATGTTCAGAAGCTTGCTACAGACTACTACAGAACCCTATACTGTAATAAGGATGCTAACCAAGAAACTTATATCTGTAAAAACCCAAGCATTAGACATGAGGAGGTCCCAACAATACTTATACAGGAAGTCCAGAAAGCAATCATGTCACAAAAACTAGATAAAGCTCCAGGACCGGACAATATACCAAATGAGCTGATGAGAGGCACGCTAGAGGAAATATGTCCAATCCTAACCAAGCTATTCAATGATATCTTAACTGCAGGTACGATCCCAGACCAATGGGGAGAATCGTATATCATTCTCCTCCATAAGAAAGGAGATAAGGATGAAATTGGGAACTATAGGCCAATAAGTCTTATTTCAAACATTTATAAGGTCTTTGCAAAGATAATATTAGAAAGGATAACCCAAACTCTGGACGAAAACCAACCAATTGAACAAGCAGGATTTAGAAAAAACTATAGCACTATTGATCATATCCATACAATAAAACAAGTTCTGGAAAAATATAATGAATATCAGAAGCCCTTACATATTGCCTTCATCGACTATTCCAAAGCTTTCGACAGCCTGAACCACAATTATATCTGGTCTAGCTTAAGTGAACAAGGAGTGGAAAATGTATACACCGAACTAATTAAAAACATCTACAGTAAGAGCAAAAGCCGAGTGAAACTGGAAACGAAAGGAAACCCTTTTCCTATAAACAGAGGCGTCAGACAAGGAGACCCGTTATCACCCAAATTGTTCAATGCCGTGCTGGAACATATCTTTAGACAATTAGATTGGAACGAATACGGTCTCAACATCAACGGAAAACGTCTAAATCATTTGAGGTTTGCAGACGATATTATCCTCCTAGAAGAAGAGTCCAAGAAACTTGAACATATGATTAAAACCCTAGCAGGCAAGAGCAGCGAAGCAGGGCTAGATATGAATATGTGCAAAACAAAACTGATGACTAATTCCATAGGGACAGACATGAAAGTAAATGGTAATGATCTCGAATATGTGAGTGACTATGTGTACCTAGGGCAAATTATCTCTCCTGAAGACTCAATGTCTAAGGAAGTCAATAGAAGAATAGCTTGCGGATGGAAAAAATACTGGTCTCTGAAGGAAATAATGAAGAGTAAAGATTTAAACATGCACATTAAGAGGAAGACTTTCAACATTTGCATTCTGCCATGCATAACATATGGATGCGAAACTTGGTCGCTTACTGACATTCACAGAGAGAGATTACTGGGATGCCAAAGAGCAATGGAAAGAGGCATGTTGGGAGTCAAACTAAGGGACAAAATTAGACACTCTGAGATAAGAAAGAGAACCAAAGTTACAGACGTATTGGATCGTATAGACCATCTGAAATGGGGCTGGACGGGACACATGCTACGAAGTAAAGAAAATAAATGGAACAAGCAGGTGACCCTATGGTACCCCAGAGACGGAAAAAGAAAACAGGGTCATCCTAAAACCAGATGGGAAGACGATATTCGCACAACTTTGGGGCCATACTGGACTAGAGTTGCGAACGACAGAGTGCAATGGAGAGAGTTGGAGGAGGCCTATGCCAAGAGGCACACCGAACTGCGGGACATTCTATAATTGTCTTTCGTTCCAAACAATTCGAGATCAAATAATGTACCCAAAGTTTCGGAATAAATGGCTATTATTATAATACTAATTACTAATCTATACTATAATATATCTATACTAATATGATAAAGCGGAAGAGTTTTTTTGTTTGTTTGTTTGTTTGTTTAAACGGGCTAATCACTGGAACTACCAGGATTCGAAAAATTCTTTCACTAACAGGAAGCTACATTATCCCCGAGTATTATAGGCTACTTTATATCACGGGAACGCGGGTGAAACCGCGCGAGACAGCTAGTTACTAATAATAATATTATAAAGCTGAAGAGTTTGTTTGTTTGAACGCGCTAATCTCCATCCATTTATCGAGGAAGGCTTTAGGCTATATAACATCACGCTGCGACTAATAGGAGCGAAGCATCCGTGAAAAATGTTGCAAAAACGGGGAAAATTATTCATATTTGAAGGCTTCCGTTGCGTGCGCTGCGTAAACGATTTAAGTTACCCCAAACGCGAGTGAAACCGCGGGGAACAGCTAGTCTATAATATACTTACTAGGTTCTATAATCCTTACTTCCTTACTAATATTATAAACGCGAAAGTTTGTATGTATGGACGTTTGTTACTCTGTCACGCAAAAACGACTGAACGGATTTGGATGAATTTTGGCACACAAATAGAATATGTTCTAGATTAACACATGGATACTTTCGGGAAATACATCCGTCAGGAATGCGGGTGAAACCGCGCGGGATGGATGTATGGAAGTTTTTGACTATTTCACGCAAAAACTACTGAGCAGATTTAGATGACACTTGGCACACAGATAGATCATACCCTGGAATCAAATATAGCATACTATTTACTTTTGCAGTAAAACGCCACGAAATGACAAAAGTTTTGGTCTACATTTTGGTCAATTTAACAAAAAACCGTCAAACTTGCACAAGGTGAAGATAGCGAATGGTCTAAGTTGCAAATGGTCAATTCCACAATATTTCAAAGAGCAACAAATTTTCGCAACCCCTGAGGGGGTAGGTACAAGGGGATGATGGGGAAACCTATTATAGTATTAATACAAGCCAGCCATCAATGCATCAAAAATAAAACCACTTACCGCGATCCAGTGTTGGTGGCCGCTCAGCGAGGACACAGATAACTAATGAGAATGCGTCATTAGCCGCTTTACTTATATTATGATATGTCAGGGGTGTACAACCAAAACAGATTATGTACACTTTTTTATATTATATATATTATATTACTTATAGAATTTTTGATTGCAAGATTTCCGTTATGCGACTAGTTTTCACATAGAAATAAAATATACTACTCAAATTAAATAAATATAAATATCCTGTGACATTCCCCACACACGGTCATCTGATCCCAAACTAAGCAGAGCTTGTACTATGGAAACCAGATAAGTAACTGATATAATACATATTGTTATGTTATGGACCCCACATCAGTGTAGTCATTAGTGCTAATGATAATTAGAGGTGGTGGTTAATTTGTTTTTGATGCATTGATGGGTGGCTAGTATCAGTAATTCAGTACTATAATAGGTTTCCCCATCATCCCCTAGTACCTACCCCCTTAGGGGTTGCGAAAATTTGTTGCTCTTTGAAATATTGTGGAATTGACCATTTGCAACTTAGACCATTCGCTATCTTCACCTTGTGCAAGTTTGACGGTTTTTTGTTAAATTGACCAAAATGTAGACCAAAACTTTTGTCATTTCGTGGCGTTTTACTGCAAAAGTAAATAGTATGCTATATTTGATTCCAGGGTATGATCTATCTGTGTGCCAAGTGTCATCCTAATCTGCTCAGTAGTTTTTGCGTGACATAGTCAATAACTTCCATACATCCATCCTCAAAAATTTTCGACTAGCCGTCCCGCGGGGTTTCACCCGCATTCCCGACGGATCGTATGCTTTCCCGAAAGTATCCATGTGTTAATCTAGAACATATTCTATTTGTGTGCCAAATTTCATCCAAATCCGTTCAGTCGTTTTTGTGTGAAAGAGTAACAAACGTCCATACATACAAACTTTCGCGTTTATAATATTAGTAAGGAAGTAAGGATTATCGATTATTTTTCACTGATGCTTCGCTCCTATTAGTTGCAGCGTGATGTTATATAGCCTAAAGCCTTCCTCGATAAATGGACTATCCAACACAAAAAGATTTTTTCAATTCGAACCAGTAGTTCCTGAGATTAGCGCGTTCAAACAAACAAACTCTTCAGCATTATAATATTATTATTAGTAACTAGCTGTCTCGCGCGGTTTCACCCGCGTTCCCGTGATATAAAGTAGCCTATAACACTCGGGGATAATGTAGCTTCCTGTTAGTGAAAGAATTTTTCGAATCCGACTGGTAGTTCCAGTGATTAGCCCGTTTAAACAAACAAACAAAAAAACTCTTCAGCTTTATCATATTAGTATAGATATATTATAGTATAGATTAGTAATAAGTATTAGTATATTAGTATTAGTATATTAGTATTAGTATAGATGTGAAAGTTTGTATGGACGTGACGTGAGAATGTGATTTCTGAAGATGTTTGTTAAGTCTTTCACGCAAAAACTACAGAACGGATTTGGATGAAATTTGGCACACAGATAGAATATATTCTGGATTAACACAAAGAATACTTCTTATCCCGGAAAAGCATGCGGTCCCTCAGAAACACGGAAGAACCCGCGTGGGACACTAGGAGTTAATATTTATATTACATGTGGCCAGTTTCACATTGAAACCGGCTGCTTTAAAATTAATCTCGCAACCTTTTATTTCCAGACCAGAATGAAGTTGCTAGCAATTGTTACCTGCCTCCTCGCCGGCCTAGCCCACGGCATCACCGACGACGTCGACATCGACGGAGTCACACACCAAAGAGAAGTGTTGTACAATTTCAACTTAGACTCATGGTGGTGTACTCTGGCCGTAGATAACAAATATAACTACTTATCAGTGGCGTGCATTGGTTTTAGGACTAGTTAGGCAGAAGAAATCATGGCCATACACGCCTAAATATGCCTGTTAGATAGATACCTACCTAATGTTTTTTGACCAGATTCGTAAAATTGTTTAGGTCAGCGTATCATTCGACACACATTTGGTATGATTCATTAGCAAACAAAAAAGATAATAACAGAATAATAAATTCGAATAACAGTACCCAGGTAGCCAGGTGTTTTTAAACATAATAGGTATTCTGTGTTAAAATGTCTAAGATTTTTACCTTTGTTTTGAATCCATGAATGTTTTGGAGTTGGTCTACAGCAAGTTACCTACTATTTTCAACAAACTAAAACTGACTAAAGGACTAATTTATTGATACATTTTGCATTTTCACCACAAAATTTCTTCATTTCACTCAGATACACTTCGCAAAAACACAATAGAATAAAAGTAAATAACAAGTATACAACAATATTGCATACAATGCCAGCCAAACCATAAACAAACCAACACAAATAAATTGCGAAGTTATATTTGAATTGCTCTAATGTTAGTAAACTGTAGTGTTTTTAATTTGGATGGGTTACTTTACTTACAACAGAGTAGGTAAGGTTACTTTTGGTCCATAAATTGCGCATGTCAAATGTCAGTATGCTACGCATAGCAAAAGTGTGATTTATGCTTTCGTCGTATTATCTTAAAGAAGTGTGTGTGTATGTATGAATAGGCCGAAATCGTTTTAGTGTGCGTGAATTTGAGAGGCGAACTCGCGTGTGCCTGCGCGGCAAAGTTTGAAATTTCGTATTGAATGCTAGGTTAGAATTTTTATTTAAAATGATTATGTAGTTTAATTGAATCCAAATATTATTTTATTGAATCTTATGAGGTAGGCATTGCTTATTTGCCTATATGGAATGCACGCCACTGCTACTTATATTTACTTGTCAGTTATGGCAAACAGCAAACACCACATGACACCAGTTATAGCATTTAAATACAAAAGAGCATAAATCTTATCTTGGTGCAGTACGGTACGCTAAATCAGTTACTGTGGATCAGGAGACCCACGACCTGTATATAGGTTCTCTTTACGGAATATATAAATACAAGTCAGGCTTGGGCGAAAAACAACTAGTGTCCGCCGAAACTGATAGTGCCGGTAAAGTGTATTTTAATGGAGTGCTATATTATACTGATTCTACGTTTTATGGAGTTTCAACATTAATCAATGGACACTCCGATAAGCTTGTTAGAATGCAATATGAAGTAAGCGACATCGCAATTGATAACGAGGATGTCATGTTCTTCACCAATAGAACTGGGGTGTATAGTCGCCAGATGGACAGTGATCACACAACTTCTTATGATTGGGGTGATGTGAATAGCCTCGCTTTGGACAGAAACGACAAAGCCTATATTTCTCATACCTATGGAATATATGAGATAATAAAATGTAATGCTACTTCTCGAAGAGTGGTTTCTGTTGCAGATGCTCAGGCTATAGCATTTGATAAGAACAATAACTTAATATACTGCGATAAGAAAGGGGTCTACAGATTAAAACCGAAAGCAAAAATAGTCATAATTCTAAGGCTATAAATATAGAAAAACAAGATGAAGGAAAATTGCTCGATATTATGAATAAAAAAATTGATCAACTTGTAACTGATCATGTGGAAATAATAAAAAGGATAGATAGAAAAAATTACGATCTGTCACAAAAGATTGACAAATTGACAGCCAAACATCTAGTGAGAATACCGGAGAATAATACAAACATTTATAAACCTATAACTGATATAGATTAAAAAATATTATATACTAGCTGCCCGGCGCGACTTCGTTCGCGTAATACCCTACCCTTACCTTCATTTAAACCTTCCCCGGACTTCCACGAATAGTTCAAACCCAAAATTAGCCAAATCGGTCCAGCCATTCTCGAGTTTTAGCGAGACTAACGAACAGCAATTCATTTTTATATATATAGATTATTAGCAAAACTAAATTTAGAACATACATACCGTCTACAAACGCCTGAAATGGAGGTGGAAAGGACACACGCTAAGGGAAGGAAAAGAGAGGAAGAATGGTACCCACGAGATACTAAAAGGAATAAAGGTAGACAAACAACACGCTGGGAAGACGACATGATTAAGATTGCTGATTGAAAAGACAGGATAAAACGGAAAGCTTTAGAGGAGGCCTTTGTCGAAGGATAAGCTGTAAATTAAAAACCGTTTGCAAATATAAGTTACAGTAATAAAGGCTTATTATTATTATTATCTCTTTATTTGTTTAGATTTTTTTATAACATTAATACATAAAATCAAAAATATATTTAAATAATATGATTATTTTTTTACAATACTTTTATAAAATATTAAAACGTTATAAAAAAACCAAAGATTTTCATAGGGCATCGTGCCTCTACCCAGATGGATAATCCGCCTTACTAAAGCATGACATTTAATTTCACTCCGCTTGAGGGGCTCTCTGAGCAAATCGCTCTCAGTTCGTACTGCGCACGACTGTCAAATACTGGTGCCGATTCTGTTGGCACAAACTAAACTATTCTTAACTAAAATTTAGTTAAGTTTTGTCAAATTGACGTTTCCTATTCAGTTGGCATACGATTAAACTAAATTTTAGTTTGACAGCACTAATATCGTTTTAGTTACTCAATTTAGTTTTAAGTGTGCAATTTTTCTATTCTGTTGGTCACGTTTAACGTCAAATTATGTCTAAAATTAGAAATCTATACATATAATAAAACTGTAGAAAAGTCGTGTCTGTACATTGAATATTTTTACCAAAAACTGATTGGGGGTGATGTAGAATGACTAACACAATACATAAATACCATTAAAAAAAAAATTGTCTGTCTGTCTGTCTTTCTGTCTGTCTGTTTGTCTGTTTGAACAGGATAATCTTCGAATCCACTGAACGGATTTGCATGGGGTTTCCACAGGGTAATTGAGCGTTGCTTGGCGCTTCAACTAGGCTTTGTTTCATCAAAATCGGATCACGGGAAAAAAAGATATCTCAATTTATTTATTTACAGGCCGTCTCACGGCTATGAGACACAGAGGGAGAGAACTACTAGATGGCGTTGTCTTTTTCCTGAATCGCACTATGGTTTCGTTCTCACAATTTTCATATAATAAAACTGTAGAAAAGTCGTGTCTGTACATTGAATATTTTTACCAAAAACTGATTGGGGGTGATGTAGAATGACTAACACAATACATAAATACCATTAAAAAAAAAATTGTCTGTCTGTCTGTCTTTCTGTCTGTCTGTTTGTCTGTTTGAACAGGATAATCTTCGAATCCACTGAACGGATTTGCATGGGGTTTCCACAGGGTAATTGAGCGTTGCTTGGCGCTTCAACTAGGCTTTGTTTCATCAAAATCGGATCACGGGAAAAAAAGATATCTCAATTTATTTATTTACAGGCCGTCTCACGGCTATGAGACACAGAGGGAGAGAACTACTAGATGGCGTTGTCTTTTTCCTGAATCGCACTATGGTTTCGTTCTCACAATTTTATGACAGGATTTTGATATAAATATTTTGGTTGATGAGAGCCATCGGCGCTCTCCCGTTTGACCTTTTAGTTTTGTTCACTACAAAAAAAAAGCTACAAATAAGTACAGCTGCATTGACGAACTTATGAAAAAGGCTTACCTAAGTAAGAATCGAACCTGCTAAACTTCACGATGTGTTCTCATTTAAAGTTATTTGCCTACATATGGCATAGCTCTGGGTCGAGTAACTATTCCCACTGTACCACCCTCGCGGGAACTCTCCCGTGATAAAAGGTATCCTATTTTTAACCGACTCAAAAAAGAAGGAGGAAACTCTAAGTTGGACGCGTATGTTCTTTTTTCATGTATGTTCATCGATTTCTCAAAAACGACCATGAACAATTCAGATATGATGAAATTGCTTGACAGACTAAGTGGGAAATAGAACACAAATAAAAATAAAAAAGAGATCAGCAGTTCACAAAGAGAATATAGCTGATCTAATTTGCTGCCAGTTGGTAGTGTGCCCAAACTTTGCAGGCGGCGGGCGATGCCATTTTGTATGGTGATGCAAATCTTCTATAGAGTATTCGTCAGCCCTTTGGCTATAGGAACTGTGGGGTTTACTCGTCGATTGCCAAATAAAACTCCCCTTCCAATAATAAAAAACTCAAGATGGACTGTATATTCATAGATTAAAGTTACAGAGTCGATTACAACTAAAAAACAGTCAGAACTTAGGCTATGGTAATTGTGATAATTGCAGAGAACATTGTCCATACATTTGGACTTAGTACTTGGGTGTTTTTAGCACATCTTGACCATCTACGAAGATAAAGAGTAAAAAATGCTGTTTTAACCAATAAGAGGAAACCGGAAACATCACCTGATCCTAGGCCACACGCTATTGGACCCCAAGAGCGTCGTCGTTACTTTTTCCAAGGTCGCTACTCCTGATCCTCAGTTCCAGAAATGCTCCTCTAACCCATATAGTCGTCCTTGTCAGAATGTCATGACATCCCTCTTTTTCCCGCGTAGGCGTCCCTAACCAACAGTTTACAATGTAAAAGAAAGTGGTCAAGTGTGATCCAGTGCTAAAAACACGTAAAGTCTCACATAGTGAAAATACCTATTTCCATACATAATAACAGTGATCTGGCTTCAAAACAGAGTGCCATAATCAAAATATTACAAGTTATTTTGTCAAATTTACAACATTTCCAAAAAGTTTACATTTTTGCTTATAACTTATTACTTATTGACAATTTAACTATTTAACAATAGGCTAGGGTACACAAATACACTTTATTTTGTAATACCAACAACATAATTTTCAAATGCCCATAACTTTATTACCTGTGAATCCTTACGCGCCATTCATACGGATTCGGTACCTAAATATATCTGTCAACAAAGATATAAAGCCATAACAATGACATATAGGGCTATTCTACTGATAAAAACATGATTTATGACCTAGGGAAGCCAGGTACATAAGGCCATTTACTGCTCCGAGCGAGCAAACGGCTCTCGTACCGGTAACGCTAATAGTTCCGGGCGACGAAACGCGCCGACCAATCAGAGCGCAGGCTCCTCCCCCAGAGGTTATAAATAGAACTCGCAACGTTGAGCTCTTGTCAGTACGTAGTGATCCTTATCATGTTATGCTACTAAATTTCATTTCTTATCAATCTAAATACCTATACCTAACAATTTAAATCATGTGACGTCATTGTCCGTAACATTCTCCCCCCGGCGAAGAACCTCGCAGCCCTTATCAATGGGCAGGACAATAAGACGCCTAACAGGTCGCCGAAAGATCCCCCCGCGCGTCCGCACATCCACGCTTCGAACTACGTTATCGGGTCCTACGTACACTTGTTCGACGAGGCCTCGGGGCCAAACATTACGTGGCAATGATCCATCCGCAATGATAACGACATCACCAATTTTGACGTTATCGTGATCTTTCCTAACATCGCCTCGTGGCGTTAACGTGGGCAAATACTCCTTAACCCAACGAGCCCAAAACATATTGGCCAGAGCTTGAGCAGCACGCCATGTCTGTCTATTCGCCACCTCACATTCCCCTACAAACGGTAGTCCAGTCGCTGTGCCTAATAAAAAATGATTAGGCGTCAACGCCTCAGCGTCATCTGGCTCTACTGGGACATGTGTGAGTGGGCGCGAATTTACTGTGTGCTCAATTTCTGCCATTAATGTGGCCAAAACTTCCTCTTTTGGAGCTCGCTCATGCAATACCATATTACCTTTTACTGTTATTGCCGGATTTGCCCTACGCATTTTACATGTAACACACTGCCGTAGGATCGTCTTTACCATGGGTCGTAAACGCAATACCCAAAATTTTTGTCGCAGGGTGTTGACGATCTGTTCCCTACCTACGTGACTCTGGCTCGTGTGTTCATGTTTAATAAGCAGCTGTGCCAAAGGATGCGCACCATCGAGTATGGGCGGTTCCTTCATACATTCTGGCACCGTAGCTGCGTTAATGCGACCATTTAAAACGAGAATCCCATTTTCGTTAATTTTGGGATCTAATTTGTATAAGCGACTTGAGCGATCGACGTGTTTGTCCTTATGAAGCTTCTGTAATTCACATGCAAAACTATCTTTTTGCGCTTCATTAACTAACACGCGTTCAGCATCCCTAATGTGTTTCGCGGTTACGCCGGTCGCACGCCGTCTGCACTTATCTACGAACGCTAACACGACAGCCATTGTTCTCAACAATCGTTCATACGATGAGAACCTTTTAAAATCGACAAGGGCTGTTCCATTCTTAACGTGTGCTATTCGTATTTTATTCGCGTTGTCTTGAGCCGGTTTTAGACGAGTTTCCCTCGGCCTCTTATCCTTAAGTTCCCTTGATAAGGGTGGGCCAGTACATCGCCTATTACTGCCTCTCAAACGTGATTTGCCCGATCGTTTTGCCTTATTGGCCACATTCTGTTGATCATTTGGCAATGAGTCGCACCCGATTTCTTGCGACGTTCGCACGTGCATAACTATTTCCTCTTGTGGTTCGATACATTTAGGTACATGTCCATGTATCACCCAACCTAACTGCGTTAGTGACGCTGCTGGTTGCTTATTTTCGCCTATCAACAATCTCCGCGATACTATAAGGTGCCAATTATCTGCGCCTATTAAAATGCGTGGCCTACCCTGTTGATAGCACACGTCTTCCGGTTTTAATTTGCGAAGATGTGGTAGTTTTAAAATATCGGAACTGATTGTCTGACTTCCCAATGTCAAGCACTTTACGGTACGCACTCTAATACCGTGGAAGTCAGTCCGATTTTTCCCGCGTATTTCCAGATCAATGACCTGACTATCTGGTTCCCGCTGACTTGATGTGGCTCCGTGGATATGCAACGCTCTTGTTGGACCTTGTGCCCCAAGTATCCTAGCCGTTTCCGCATCAATCAGGGATATAGTCGATCCTTCATCAAACAATGCGTACGTCTTCACATCTCGACCGTTGTGTGCCTTTATTACTACGGGACACACTTTCAAAAATACCTGGTGGTCTTCCGACGATGCGCATGCTGACCCGGTAAATACGGCTTGGTCTGTCTGGACCGGTGGATCTGTTTCCATGGGTGTGTCTGTTCCTTTTGAGTGCAAATACGGGTGATGAGGTCGACGACACTCATCAATGCCACATCGTTTGGCTTTGCACGCAAACCTACTATGTTTGCTATTCAAACATTGGAAGCAGACACCCGCTTCCTTAACCCATGTCCACCGTTCGGGTACCGACATAGCTTTTAATTTAATGCACTTAACCGTGTCATGTTCCGAGCCGCAGCAGAAGCACACTTTCTTTTTCGCAGGTGTGTCTGTCAGCGTATACACGGGTGCTTTCTTTGGGGGTTCTTTCTTACGGTACGGACTATCGCGTTTCGTTTCACTATGTATGGGTCCGACGGTACCCTTGACCGCATACGAATGCTTTATAGCCCTATCCGCTTCCCACATAAGAAACTTCGACAGCGTTACGATCTCAGGCTCCGTGCCAGAACCATGGCTTTCGGCATAGTCATTCCACCTGAAGCGCAGGTGTGTATTCAACTTCTCTAGGACTTGCCTTACCATTAATGGGTTCTGTAAATAGCCTTTCTTATCAACGCACCCTATTACCGCGACTATGTTCTGCATCTTGATGGCGAAACTATTTATTTCTTCCGCAGAAGTACCCAATCGTGGTAGTTTCTTAATGTCATCAAGTGCCTGATCGATAATCAATTCCGGGCGACCGTAACACTGTTCGAGTGTGTTCATAATTATCGTTGGTTCTGTTGCCGTATGGAGGAGCGCTACAACTGCTTTACGGGCTTCGCCTCGTAGGCAGTTCCTGAGCCGCGCGAGGTTTTCTACTGCCGTAAAACCATGAAGGGTTGTAGATTCCTTCATTGCCGCTTTAAAAGGTAACCACTCGCCCGCTGCCCCACTGAAGATGGGTAAATCTTGTGTTTGCCTAGGCGGTCTACGATCCCTGGTCATACGCTCAAATGCTTCGGCCAATCTATCTATCGCACGTTCTTTCGATCGCGCTGGGGTCGGTGACCTTGGCCGTCGCGGCGGTGTCGGTGACCTTGGACGTCGCGGCGTCGTATATTCTATACGTTCTGGCAAACGAGGAAGTGGTTCTTTATCTTGCTGTTGCGGCGGCGCGCGGTACTCAGTGTCAATACGCTGTTCCGACTCCCCCCGTATTGCACTATCATGTAACCAGTCGCGGACCTTATCTGTGGTTTCCATATTTTCATCGGCGCCTATGCTTTCCCGGTCCGTTTCATCCCTAATTGTCGCTACATCGACGGCAAGACGCTTCTTAATAAGCATTGCTTGCAATTGTAGTTCTTCGCGGCGAATATCGGCTAACCGTTCCTCAGCTTCCAATTCCGCTTGCCTAATCCGGACTATGGTACTCGCGTTCGATTGATGCGATCGTACTGACGGAGCGCGCGTACTCCTTGCGACGGTCGGACGCGGCGCGAATGGATCAATCGCAGTTGTCGCGGAAGGTATTGTCGCGGTAGGTACGCTCGCGGCGGGTGCCGTCACGGTAGGCACGGTTGCGGAAGGTACGGTAGTCATCGCGGTTGACATGGTTACGGAATCGCGAATCGAACTAAATTGCGCGTTGGATGTGGACGGAGACGCGGGAGGATCCTCGAAGATCCTTTGCATTTTCGAACCCGCACGGCGCGTCTGAATCGGACTTCGCGGCGTAGTCATAATGTACAATTAACCAACAATAAAAGAAAAATAAAAAAAATAATTAAAAAAAAATAATTTAAAGTTATTAAAAATAAAAAACCCGATAAAACCTATGAAACACGAATTTAACCTAACTTAATCCTAATCGGCCCAATTTTAGCAAAATTACCTTACTTGGCCAAAATTCAGCGAAATTACCCTACTTGGTCGAATCCCGGCTAAATTACCCTACTTGGCCAAATTTTGACTAAAATACCCTATTTTCCTATGGGGTCCGATTATAGGTCAAATTACCCTACCTCCCTAATTGTCCCTATCAATCCGTCAGGAGAGCCCGGACCCAGCCGGGATGTGCTCCTTCAGGGATGGAAATGTAAGGATAGGTATAAGGGGGAACTACCCAGCAGAGGAAAGTACAAGGATACGGGGCGCTCGGAAGTCGGCTGGAATGTCCGACCCCATTGGCAGTGCCTACAGTCTGGCCCCCGCACCGAGCTACTCTCGTAGTGGCGTAGTGTGCGATTTCAGTCCGCGCCCGGAGCGCTACAACTGGACTGGTGGTGCTGCACACACACCACACCGCCTTACGACAGGCGTTAACTCTGGACACCGGCCGTTTAGCACCGTGAGGTGGTCGAATGTACCAGAGCCACGGACGGAACCGTGTTTGTACTAAAACTACGCACGAAAACAGTTCGATGGAACCGCCACACAAAAGTCCACTAGGCGGCCCCGCCGAACTGTGGAACCCTACAATTATCACAATCACTGAAACGCCGTGTGCCTCGTTGCCCGACGCTCCTAAGGCGCTGTACCATACAGCGCTCTCCCCACGCCGACTGCCTCTTCAGTCGTCGCACCGTTCGGTGTTCTTCCCACGCCGACCGCTTCTTCAGTCGTCGCACCGTTCGGTGTTCTTCTCACGTAGAACTCGCAGACTCGTTCCGCCCTGGCAGCCCTGCCAGGACCGGTGGTGGTCGTGCCGTGCAAGCACAACTTCTTGCCCGACACCCCAAATGCCCGCCACCAGGCCGTTGAATTCTCGTACTTAGCGATGGACCACACTAACTATGGGATGTGGTCCCCAATCGCTCCGCTTCACGCTGGTTTCTCAATCCGGCGTCGATGGACCAAAAACTGTGGGTTTTGGTTCACTGGTTCCTTAATCCGGCATCGGAGGACCAAAAACTTTGGGGTTTACTCG
The DNA here is from genome assembly GCA_947623365.1 of Achlya flavicornis. Taxonomy (NCBI): domain Eukaryota; kingdom Metazoa; phylum Arthropoda; class Insecta; order Lepidoptera; family Drepanidae; genus Achlya; species Achlya flavicornis. The sequence goes on along the minus strand of OX392494.1, from coordinate 9,487,734 downwards.
TCGATTGCCAAATAAAACTCCCCTTCCAATAATAAAAAACTCAAGATGGACTGTATATTCATAGATTAAAGTTACAGAGTCGATTACAACTAAAAAACAGTCAGAACTTAGGCTATGGTAATTGTGATAATTGCAGAGAACATTGTCCATACATTTGGACTTAGTACTTGGGTGTTTTTAGCACATCTTGACCATCTACGAAGATAAAGAGTAAAAAATGCTGTTTTAACCAATAAGAGGAAACCGGAAACATCACCTGATCCTAGGCCACACGCTATTGGACCCCAAGAGCGTCGTCGTTACTTTTTCCAAGGTCGCTACTCCTGATCCTCAGTTCCAGAAATGCTCCTCTAACCCATATAGTCGTCCTTGTCAGAATGTCATGACATCCCTCTTTTTCCCGCGTAGGCGTCCCTAACCAACAGTTTACAATGTAAAAGAAAGTGGTCAAGTGTGATCCAGTGCTAAAAACACGTAAAGTCTCACATAGTGAAAATACCTATTTCCATACATAATAACAGTGATCTGGCTTCAAAACAGAGTGCCATAATCAAAATATTACAAGTTATTTTGTCAAATTTACAACATTTCCAAAAAGTTTACATTTTTGCTTATAACTTATTACTTATTGACAATTTAACTATTTAACAATAGGCTAGGGTACACAAATACACTTTATTTTGTAATACCAACAACATAATTTTCAAATGCCCATAACTTTATTACCTGTGAATCCTTACGCGCCATTCATACGGATTCGGTACCTAAATATATCTGTCAACAAAGATATAAAGCCATAACAATGACATATAGGGCTATTCTACTGATAAAAACATGATTTATGACCTAGGGAAGCCAGGTACATAAGGCCATTTACTGCTCCGAGCGAGCAAACGGCTCTCGTACCGGTAACGCTAATAGTTCCGGGCGACGAAACGCGCCGACCAATCAGAGCGCAGGCTCCTCCCCCAGAGGTTATAAATAGAACTCGCAACGTTGAGCTCTTGTCAGTACGTAGTGATCCTTATCATGTTATGCTACTAAATTTCATTTCTTATCAATCTAAATACCTATACCTAACAATTTAAATCATGTGACGTCATTGTCCGTAACAGGAACCGTCAATCAGACGCCTCGATATGTCGCGAAAAATACAATGAGCTTCAGGACATCAATGTCAGATGGAACTCTTATCATCGTTACGCTTCAAGCCACTCGATACACGAATAGCTGACACGAGAGCTCTGGCAAGAGCCCTATGAATGATGTCATTAAAGTCGGAGTGGAGCGGAATCCTGCCTGTGCTTTTTACGCACGATAGTATGTGGTGGCCAGCCTGATCGACGAAAGTACCATACTGGTAGCCATACAGGCATATATAGGGGATATAAATAGTTACACTTACGACGAAGACAGGACAAATAAAAAACTTGCTGTTCGTCTGATGGCAAGCAGTTAACGTTGCCTATTGACGCTTGCAACACCAGGGGTATCATTCACGCTTTACCGAATCTATCTCTACACCCTTCTTGAAAAAGTGTTTGAAGGTTGAGAGGAGTCGCTGTGCCGGCAGCGGTAGGTATTATTTGGTGCCTACTACATACACTCAGCTCTGGCGACCTTATTCACCGCAGAAACACAACTGCGATGTAAGGGGGAGGAACCTCCCTGCTCGGGCTGCTCCAAATTGATAACGAGAGAACCTGCTTGCAGCCAGAGTCCAATTTCTCTTTCAAGTGGTTACGTTTCGGGAAATCCTTTCTTAACGTGTAGCCTATACCTATGAGGCATCTACTTTGCCACTAATTTTTAGTATAGTGCTTGGGATATCGTTATTAGTGACTGGTATTTCGTTTTTATTTGGGTTCCGAACTAAAAAGCTAATAAAGGAACCCTTATGGTGCCAGTTAGTCTGTCTGTTCGACTGTTACAGCGGTAGGTATATTTCAACAACCAGTAATGCTGTTGATTTAAAATTTAGAATAGTTTTAAATATTGCTTACCTACCCAACCTTATTGCAAATATATTTTTTTTTACTTTTACGGTTGTAAAGGTGAACAGGGTGGGCCCTGCAATTTCAAAGCAGGGCTACAAATTTAAATGAGGTATCATGTGAAAGGGCTTTATTTGTAGATTTTAAAACATGTTTCTATTATTGTTTAAGACTTTTTCACTGTTGATGAATAATTCCAATCTCCGAGGTTCGCAATGCGAAAAATCTGGAAAAAGTATAGGAAAAATAGAAAAATGTTTCTAACTAGCACAGTTTCTTTTTTCAATATCATCCAAATTCCTTCACAAACAAACTTAATTATGCGGTCCGGTATTAAACAACAGTGATGGCCCAATCATAGAAATATACGTCCAAGGAAGGTCAGAGCCCTCGGTGCGCGAGTGAGACCAAGTCTTGAGTTTCGCCGGCTTTATATAAAAGATTAAAATTACTCATTTAAAAAGCAAAGTCCTGGCTGATTGATGATTGATGGATGGGAGCACGTGGTCCTCCACCAGCTGTCGCCGCGCCGCGCTCCCATCATCGCATTGGCCACCGAGTTCACAAGAACAATTAGGAATCTTCACGAAATTAATATCTTAGCGTTTATTACGCGAACAAATCTTATAGTCTACGCGAGCGAAGCCGCGGGCAAAAAGCTAGTGTCAAACTAAAATTAGTCGTCACCTAATTAGATGTGGATTAAATTTAGTCCTATAGAAATAGTGTTGGAAAGTGGATATTTTGATCTGGATTATTCATAATTCTAAATATTTGCATAGAATAAGGACAAAGCAAGATAGGGATATGTTACATACGTACACTGGACTACTAAATTATGTGAAAACCGTAGTTTTATTTTATTTGTTTTCACTTCCAATGATATACCAATATAGTGTCACAAGCTTATTTGGCCCGGTGAGAGAGTCGCTGTTATCGAATTTGGTGGAGCAAACAACTAATGAACGTAGAGTTCATATTCTCTCTGATCAATGGCGATTGACATTTCGAAATGACTGATAAATTCCTCTTTTGACCACCGGGTCAGATAAGTTTGTAGGACTATAAGTAGATTGTAAAATGGGTTTCACATGACATCACAAATTCACAAAGCATGGGCAAAAAAAATGCGACTTAAAACTTACTTTATAATATAACTCGACACTGGAAATAAGTCCTAATTTGGATTTGGTTGCCAAACTTAAAACTAAGAAGAAGAAACAACTAAAACTCGACCACCATACGGTCGAAATCGACAAGACCGAATATTCAAAGAAATAACATCATATGAAAAGGCTGTATGGTTGAATAACCCTTGCCTATCATTTTAAGGATTAATTTAAAAACTACTATACTAGGTACTAAACTCGCCAGGTTAAAAATATATTTATTATGCCTGTATACCACAGGTAATCAAGATATTCAACTGACTTTATTACGCGTTATTGGAAAAGAACACAAATATATACTCATTTCTGGCCATAATTATATATTTTTTAATGATTTTTATGAACTAAATGTTTATTTTTAATTATTTTTCTATTAAAATGTATATCATTCGTTCATTATTTTTATTTGATGGTAACACCCATCAATTCAATTTAGAAGCTGTCAAAATCAAAATTAATCCTGTCATTTCTAAATTTAAATTTAGTTCGATGTGACAACAGAATAGCGTTTAGAAAATCCTTAATTAAAATAAGTAAAATTTTAATTTAGTTTAGTTTAGTTTGATGCGCATCAGAATCGGCACCACTGTCAATTCTGGCTTGTTTATTTCATGTTGCCATAAAGGCGACTATCCTTCTGGACGTTTTAAATTCTTTGAAAAAAACCTAATCCCAGTGTTCCCCCGGCAGCGGGGTAGGGCCCAAGCTACCGTGGTTAGGGCTGCAGAGAGAGGAATCTCCTGACGATGCGCGCCGTGTCCAGGAGTACCGCCTTCTGTGTCTAAAAGAAAGAAAGAAAGAAAGAAATACATTTATTTTCCACCAGCACGCACAGAATACAAAAAATAGGTACATACAAAAAAAATAACAATAATATTGAAAAATAAAACAGTAGAAACAAACAATAATAATAATAATCTGTGCGTCGCGGAGTAAAAAAAGGCCCCGACTCAGTATAAAGTTGTGGGAACTACCCACAACACTGGTATTCTGCCGGCACCTTGTGACGTGTGAGTCACGAACATCGGCAGATCTAGCGCTTTTTTTTTGTGTACAGCTCCTTTTAGCGCCTAGAGCTAAATCTAGCGCTTTTTCCACAATTCAAAATTGTGTCTAAAACTAACACAGTCCGACTATCTGCTATATTTGGAGCAAATGAAATCGTATCACAGGCCACTGAAGAAGTCCCAAAAATCAGATGATGATGAAATTACAAATACAGGTAGTCTGTGCAAATACATTAACTACCTCTTCTGAATTTAAAAAAAAAAAGTTTATTTTTTTATCTCAGTCGTGCTAACTTATGCAAAATATTATAAAAAAAATGCATGGTAGTCACTTCAATTTATTGGGTGCTAAGTTACAGTTTGAATTTGGTAGGTACTGAATTTATGGTTTTTCCCAAATGCGGTCCATTTTTGTAATTTATTTATCGTCTATACAGTATTTAGCTCGATCTAGCGCTTTTTCAAGGGACTGGCAGCTCCTTTTTGGTTAGAAGAGTTGGCAGCACTGGTCATACGTCATAAATATTTTATCAAATAGAAATATAGGATTTTATTCTACTGTGATTTTATTTTTGTTCTTTCTTGTGAATTTTTAAATATGTGTCGTACATATACATTATAGTTTATATCTACCAAAAGATAGAGGAATCAATTGCAATAAGTAAATATAGTGTTATGAACAAGCAAAAGGGACTATTTACTAACGCATTCAACATCCATGATATCCCTTGATATCCATACAAGCATTCTGAATTTAGTGTTGATTTCTCATTTTAATATTGGAAAGTGAATTGTGCCAGCGTTCGAACTAGGTTTTTGTAGTAAAAATGGGTCAGAGCGAAGAGGAATCAACATTTTTCAACCCAATTACATACAGTAAGTACTAATTAAACATACAGTAGGTATCGCAACGGAATGACTACCACGTATTTTACATTGAAACAGTAGGTATACAATCGAAGTTTCTAGATCGATTTATCATTATTTTTGTCTGTATGAATAAACCACAACTCCTGAAAGAATAAATTTGATAATAATATATACAAAGGCGAGCATAACTCGGTCAGAAGGCGCGTGATCAAAATCTTCAAGTTTTAGCCAGATTTCTGCACTGTTGGGTCTTGTGGAGCCCTAAGTTTGCTCGTCGTCATTCTCCAATTCACGGGCCTTCCCATAAATTCTCAGGTTAGAGTGTAGCCTTAGAAGGACTGAAGCGAGGACTGTTTCAGCCATCTTTAATATTTTAAATGAAGAATGCAAAATAATAAAGTTGTTGGATTGCATAAATCACGGCTATATAAACTTCACTAGAGTTTTCACCTCGCTCCAGGCCCAGAGAAATGAGGTACTTGCATAGGACCAAGATTTTTTTTAACCAACTAAGTCATCTGAGTACCCGGAATATGTTACTAAACACCAGTAAGTGTAAGCAATAATTTGTAAAAATCTTTACCCTCCATTTGGGCTCCGCCGCAGTCAGGAAGTCTCGTCTGAGGCAAGCTAGGCCACTGCTAAACACAAACTTTGATGGCCATTTAAACAGCTCATAAGTTGAGCCAAAAAGAGGCACATGGAGATACACTATTAGTATAGTGATTGTACTGGAGACACTGGAGTATGTGCTGTTAGTTCAAGTATGGTCAATGCAGCCATAGCACAGACTCTTTCAGCTTTTTCACAAATTAATAACAGTACCTATCAACCACGGCATGAAATGTTTAGTGTGTCCTTGACTTAGCCAATCAGAGGGTGTTGTTGATGGTGGAATAAATTTCAAACAAAATTAACATCATTCTTTGGGTTAGTCAGAAAAATTATTTGAAACAGTGCTCTTCAAATCAAATCAAATCAAATTCATTTATTCAAATTAGGCCCTTATAGGGCACTTGTGAAAGTTAACAAATGACTCTACACCGGTTCCAAATACAACTTGAACTGAGAAGACTCCGGCAAGAAACTCAGCAAGTGTTCTTTTTTTTTTTAATGTGTACTTATAAATATTACAATTTACAAAATATATATAACAATAGCGTGCGAAGCAAACAATTCATTCAAATGCATTCTTGTCATCTACAAAATCAGAAACTTTATAGTACCCCTTCTTGCATAACTTCTGTTTTACTATCTTTTTGAATCTATGTATAGGTAGCTCTTGGATTTCTTTGGGTACTTTATTATAGAAACGTATACATTGCCCCTTGAAAGAGTTAAGGACTTTGCTGAGCCGAGTTAAAGGTACAGCAAGTTTGTGCTTATTTCTAGTGTTCAAACTATGAGTGTCGCTATTCTTAGGTAAGTTATTTATGTTTTTCCTCACATGAATAAGATTTTCATATATGTACTGTGACGACTCTGTCATTATATTAATAGATTTAAACTTGTCTCTCAAAGAATCTCTAGGCCTTATTTTATATATTGCGCGGATAGCCGATAGGATAATAGTTAGCGGATTTATCTGCAGTATAAAAATTCTATTGATTTCGGCACCACTACCCCAGAGGAGGATACCGTAAGACATCAAACTGTGAAAGTAACTGAAATAAACTAATTTTGCCGTAGATTCGTCAGTGAGAGCGCGAATTTTTCTCACTGCATAAGCTGCAGAACTAAGTCTATCCACCAATTTACAAATGTGAGGGCTCCATTGTAACTTATTATCTAAAGTGATACCTAAAAATACAGTTGTTTCAACAAGATCCAGTTTTTCGCCTTTAATTACAATATTTGTGTGTCAATATACACTTGGGAGCAAATAAATCGAGCCACTACCTTTTTTCACGTAAAATGGTAAATATTTTTGGTAATATGGAACGTATCAATTCGAACTATATATCGCCTAAAAGTTTAGTTAATAACCTTTACAATGAGGGTAAATTATTGAATAATAACCTTATTGAATGATAAATTATTGGCTCTGCAAGAAAAATGGTAATTTTGATAGAAAATTTAGTAGGGCTAAAACAGTCCATAAAAACAATAAAAAACAAAATTATTGCAAAAAAAATATTCTTAATAACTGGTATTACCCCCCCGGGCCCTGATACATTCTTGTAGCCTATTAGTCATCGATCTGATCAGCGTTACGATGACATATTGTGGTATGTTCTCCCACTCTTCAAGCACAGCGACTTTAAGCTCGGGAATGGATGAAACAGCGGGAACCCTGGCTCGGACTCTCCGTTTTAGCTCGTCCCATAGGTGTTCGATCGGGTTCAAATCAGGACTTCGTGCTGGCCATACCATTTGTTGAATCCCGATCGCAGACAAGTAATCCGTAACGATCTGCGCGGTATGAGGTCTCGCATTGTCATGCATAAACAAGAAATTTTCTCCGACAAAACCAGCATACGGCATTACGTGGTTTTCAAGAATGTCAGTTATGTATCGGTCAGCTGTTAATCCACGTCTACCATTGCCATCGTTGGCGGGGTCGACGAAGACAAGTTCCGTTTTTCCGTCTAGAGAAATTCCTCCCCACACCATACAAGAACCACCACCAAAACTCACCGTTTCTCGAATGCAACATTGGGCAAATCTTTCACCAGGACGTCTATACACTCGGTTTCTCCCGTCATTGCTAAAAAGACAGATTCTTGACTCGTCAGAAAACAAAACTGACCTCCAGTCTTCTAACGTCCAATTAATGTGTTCTCGAGCAAACTCCAAGCGAGATCGGCGATGAGCTACAGTCAATTTTGGGCCAGTTGCTGGTTTGTGTGATGTTAAATTTCGTTCTTTTAGTCTTCGTCTCACTGTCCACCTACTGATTGCGACTCCTCGAACGTCACGTAACGCTTGCTGTAGCTGAACAGCATTAAGTCCACGGTCGCGCAACGAATTGGTTGCAATAAAGCGGTCGTCACGTTCTGTTGTTGCCCGTGGTCGGCCAGTTCCAGGTCGCCGAACAAAAGCACCAGTCTCCAGATACCTGCGGTATACCCGCTGTACCTTTGAACGACTCAAATGAAGTCTGCGTGCCACTTCACGTTGTCCGTGTCCAACCTCAAGTAAAGCTACAACTTGGGCAGCTTCCGTCGGTGTAGTATCCATTTTATCAGGTTATTTTGATTACACAGACACAGATAAAGACAACAATAACAAGTAATATGGGTATGATTAACAAAAACCTCAAATTTAATCTTTTCTTAACAGAGTACAATAAAAATGTCATAAGCAAATTAAATGCGATAATTTTATTCTACCCTTTAAACTTTAATAAAAATGAAATTTTGACAACTAACTACCCTCATTGTAAAGGTTATTAAATACCCTTTTAGGCGATATATGTTTCGAATCGATGCGTTCCTTAATACCAAAAATAATTACCATAATGCGTGAAAAAGGAAGTGGCTCGATTTATTTGCTCCCAAGTGTATTTATCTCTGTAATTAGGTTAATTTAATAATTACAGTTATCATACATTATCATGGTTGTGACTTGTGTGTGCCACATCCTGCATTATTACATCCAACTATTATATTAAATGCAAATGTGAGTTTGTTCATAATGTCTGTAGGCATTAACGGCACAAGCAGTTGTGATGAAAGAATCACTAGCAAGCAGTACTTCACATCGGGGCAAAGGCTGCAACTTTATAAGTCGCAAGTCCGGCCTCATATGGAGTACTGCTGTCATCTGTGGGCGGGAGCACCTGGATACCAGCTTGGGCCTTTAGACTCGGTTCAGCGACGTGCTGCTAGATCCCGAGCTCACAAGCGGTTTAGAGCCCCTCAGTCTGAGGAGAGACTTTGCTTCCTTATGTGTGTTCTACCGCTTGTACAACGGACAGTGTTCTGAAGAATTATTTAAGATGATGCCTATGGCTACCTTCTACCATCGCAACTCTCGCCATCGACGGGGAGTCCATCCTCACATATTGAAACCAGAATTGTTTCCAACTGTGCGGTCTCAAAGGAACTTCCTACCGCGGACGCTTCCAAAGTTGAGATTACATTACCAGCAACATATTTATATAGCCTACTTGAAATATTTTGTAATCATAACAACAACATAAGGGTTTTGGTCGCGATTCGTTGGCATGCCATAGAATGTCGCATTTTTATCCTGTGGATCCAAAAATATCTTAAATGCCTCAAGTTATTCCTTAGGTACGAAGGATAAATAATAACGATATTTCAACTTCTCTTAAAATTTTTTTTTTGTACAAATCATAATCACGAACAGTGCGAGTGCAACTGCAGGGAGAAAGCAATCAATTATGACTTGTATATTTCAGTGCTGGAATTCATAGCTGCGTATGGATGGTTTATGGTGGGAGGTGCAGCGTTGTCTCTGTACGTGGCACATCGCTTGAGGCCCACGCTGGACGCTTGGAGGCAAGCCAGGGAAGATGCCGAGTATCATAAAGGTAACATTTACTTAGTCACACGTTATGACATACGAGCCGATGTGGACACTCACGGTACGGCTAGTGCTCCAGTTTAAAGTCGCTTAGCGAGCTATGGAACGAGCTATGCTCGGAGTTTCTGTGAAGGATAAGATCCGTAATGAGGTTATCCGTCAGAGAACCAAGGTCATCGACATAGCTCATAGAATTAGCAAGCTGAAGTGGCAGTGGGCTGGTCACATATGCCGAAGAACCGATAACCGGTGGGGAAAACGTGTGTAGGGCGCCCTCCAGCGAGATAAAGTGACGATCTGCGAAAGACTGCTGGGAGGAAGTGGATGCGTCGAGCCGAAGATAGGCTGATGATGATCTTAGTCACACACTTTCTAGGCACTTGATATGAGTGAAGCGTGCAGTGGCAAATGAGCCCTTTGGTCACTGGTGACGAAAAAATGTAATATACAATGTGTAACGGAAAGGATGTTCATCTATCTATCTATCTGAAAAGGGTGGAGACTACATCAGGTATAGACTATAAAAAGAGCTCAAAATAAATTACTCAATAATTCATACCAAAGAATCATGGCGAGATTCATACATTCATTTCTAAAAAAAAAGATAACATTTTAGAGGGGTTTGAATCACCTCCAATGTTGAGGTTACATTACCAGCAACATTTTAATATACATGAGACATTTATAAACCCCGCAAAACATAACAACATAGCGGTTTCGGTCGCGATTCGACGGATTGGGGATCTTAAAAATATTTTAAATGCCTCAAGTTATTCCTTAGGCACTAAGGATCAATTTATAAAGTCATTCCAACGTCTAAACATTTTTTTTACATATCTCGCCATGATTCTTTCTTTATCCAAGTTCATTGAATTAAAATCATAATATTCATATTCATATTCTTTACTCTCACTCAATGACGGTTACTATCTTTTCACGTCACTTGCTAATATTATTTAAAAAAAAACCGCAGCCAAATAACTTTATGTTGTTTAAAGTTGTGTTCCTGCGCGTGAGTAAGGTCGCCAGAGCTCATAGGGGAGGGGGGAAAGGTCGGTAACACATGAGCGATGCTTCGTGTGTTGCAAGCGTCCATATGGCTGCGGTAACCGCTTACCATCAGGCGGGCCGTATGCTTGTTTACCGACTAAGTTGTATAAAACAAAAAAAAAACTCTTTCGCGATCTGTGTGCCGAGTACCAAACAAGTCGTGAATTTTGGATATACACTTTCTCTTACACATTGTATGATAAAGATATGTTCTGGAGTAACAAATGCAGCCTTCGGAACCAGGATTAGAGTCAGTCTATTGATAAGTGCCTGCCAACTAGAGAGAGGTAGAGCATAGCGTTTATTCGCTCAAAGAGCAGCTCCACTGGGGAAGTACCTCCACCTTACAGAATAACGCAGCCAAATAACTTTATGTTGTGTAAAGTTGTGTTCCTGCGCGAGAGTAAGGTCGCCAGAGCTCATAGGGGAGCGGGGAAAGGTCGGTAACGCGTGAGCGATGCTTCGTGTGTTGCAAGCGTCCATATGGCTACGGTAACCGCTTACCATCAGGCGGGCCGTAAGCTTGTTTACCAACTTAATCGTATAAAAAAAAAGGTCTATCAAAATGAAAACATGGCGAGTGACTTGTTCCAGACCCTGACAAGTTTGCCGCTCGCATGGAGGGGCTTCGTCGCGCGAGAGAAGTTCAGCAACAGAAACTGCTGGCCGCTTCGCAACGAGCTCTGGAAGAACAGAAAGAGGTAACTGACACCCGCATTGAATTTCGCAAGATCTAAATTTCATACAAAAGATGTGTTATCAGATTGTCTTCACTTTAATATTGATTTAATTCACTGTATTTGGTACCATTTAAAATATATAGGATGAAAATTGAAATCATTTGATAAAATTTCATAGGATGTTACACTCATTATGTAGATTTATAAGTCTGAATGTAACTATGTAAACAAAAACACATGTTTCGGAATTTGTTTAAAACCTCACAAAATTAATATGTATCAGTAATAGAACCCTGTGAAGAGGTAAAGTTTGTAAGTTTGGTTGGATGTAGGAGGTAATCTCCGGAACTACAGATCCTATCAAAAAAATCTTTCACTAATAGAAAGATACAGCTATCTCCGAGTGCTATGTGTTAGTTTTGATCCCGGGAACGCGGGTGAAACCGCGGGGGACAGCTAGTATAGAATTTAAATGTAAATGATAAATATAAAAAAACCAATAACCTAAACATGTTTGGTAGTCGGATTTTTTGTATGTCCCGAGTCTGGGTGTAATTATGTATATTAAGTATGTATTTACAAACAAAAAGTAGTATATGTATTTTACAAGCTCTGCTTAGTTTGGGATCAGATGACCGTGTGTGAGGAATGTGACAGGATATTATTTATTAATAACTAATAATTGTATCACTGTACCTGGATTACGTAACTTTATAGCAATGAAATTCAGATTGGAATAACCTCTGAATCGGTAGAAATATAAAAAAAAACGGAAATGGTTCCATTCCATTTCTAATGAACCTGTTTGTATTTGCAGTTATTAGAACGTAAAAAAGTTATCAGAAAACCGATATATTGAACCGATTTCAATTCGAAAATGATTGTTAAGTTACGTAATCGCCCCGCAGGTCGGCACTAACTAAAGCTGGAACATCGTGACGAGTCTGTCCGTCTCTCTCGCACGCAGACAACCTTATGAGTATGAAGGAGACAGTTACTGTTTTGCTTTTGCTACTGCTCATAAGGTCCTAATAAATTAGTGAATTTCCCCTTGAGGGATGAATGTATAGGTTATTCTTAATCACAAAATAATATTAGAAAAATAATCCCTGGGTTTTTTTTAGATTAATGTTTAAATTAATACTTTGTGTTCAATTTCGGAATTTTTTAATTATCCCTAGGATTATTTTTCTAATATTATTTTTTGATGACCTATACATACATCCCTCAAGAGGAAATTCACTAATTTATTAGGACCTTTTATAGAGTGGTATTTCTTTGTATTCGTCCGTTAGAATTGACTGACTGATTAGAATCAATAATGTAAACATACTGCATCGTGAAATTGCATATGTGTGTGTACTGTGTGTGTGTACACATATAGTTTAGTTAACCGACGTGTAATAGTGTTATTCTTCTTCTTATTTTTAAGTTTGGCAACCAAGCTCAAATTAGGGCTCATTTCTGCCAGTGTCGAGTTATATTATAGTTTCCAGTCACAATAAATCACTTCACATTATAGTCCTCAGTCAGTCGCCGTCCATAAAAGTCATGTTTTCCTACAATGGTGGTCATTGTACTAAATCTCTTCACGGACTTCTTGAGACAACTTGAAAAGTCACGATACACATAATTAATTTCATTTCACTTCACTGGTGCACATGGATGATCTTTATTGGGTAAAATGCCACCAAAAATGCACAATAAAACTCAAAATACACAAATTTATGAAAATGAAAACGCAACGTCACTCTGCAAGTTCCCGCCAAAAAGTCCGTGTAATAATGTTGTTTTGATATCCAGCGAGAGGAACGCAAGAGGGCTGAAGCGCTGGAGCGCTTGGAGAAGTACGGCTCGGCGGCCGCAGGACATAAACTGGGAACCACAGACGACGGTCAGTATTTATACAAACTAGTTGTTCGGCGCGACTTCGTTTGCGTGGTGTCATACCCAGACGGGCCAGTTGGCGCAGTTGGTTAAGATTCACCTATCGCGCCGCTGGTCGTGGGTTCGATTCCCACACAGGACATGCATTTGTGTGCATGAACATGTCTGTATGTCCTGAGTCTGGGTGTAATTATGTATATTAAGTAATTATGTATTTACAAACAAAAAGTAGTATATGTATTATATCAGTTATCTGGTTTCCATAGTACAAGCTCTGCTTAGTTTGGGATCAGATGACCGTGTGTGAGGAATGTCGCAGCATATTTATTATTATTATTATACCCTACCCTACCGCGCTAAAAATTACATTAGAAAAGTGTATATAGTCGTTAAAGAATCATGGCGAGATTTGTACATAAAATTAAGATTTTTAGAGACGTTAGAACGACGTTATTATTGATACTTGGTGCCTATGGAATAACTTGAGCCATTTAAAATATTTATAACCCCGGGATGAAAATGCAAATGTCTATGGCATTCCGGCGAATTTGACTATTCGCGACCAAAACCGTTAGGTTGTTATGTTTTGCGGGGTTTATAAAATATTTAATTTATACTATCACTAGCTGTCCCCCGCGGTTTCACTCGCGTTCCCGGGATAAAAAGTAGCCTATGTGCTTTTCCAAACCATATGCTATCTGCATGCCAAATTTCATGATAATCCGTTGAGTAGTTGAGGCGTAAAGGTGTAACAAACAAACAAACAAACTCAATTTCGTATTTATAATATTAGTTAGGTAGGATGTTGCTGGTGATATTATCAAAACCCTCTTAAAGTGTTTTTTTGTACAAATCTATGTATGGATCTCGCCATGATTCTTTTGTGCATAACTTTCTTAATTTTTTCCGTAAGAGCCTTCTACAAAGTAATACCTGCACTTGAGAGCCAGTTCCTTCAGGCTTTGTGTGTGCACCACCTTCGACCACATCATCACTTACCGTGGTGAGATTGTGGTCAAACAGTAAAACAATAGTACGACCTACAATCAGAAGTGCACATAAATGTGTGTACGGAATCGAACCGACGACCTGACGAGGCCCGTTTATAAAATAACTAGCTGTCCGCCGCGGTTCCATCCGCGTCCCCGGGATAAAAAGTAGCCATACCGTAGGCTATCTGCATGCCAAATTTCATGATGTACTGTTACTGTTGAGTGGTTGAGGGCGTGAAGGCGTAACAAACAAACAAACTCACTTTCGCATTTATAATAGTTTTTTATTTAACTTGCAATGTATGTATGTATGTTTGTTCGGGTGGAATCTTGCAAGTCGAATTTCACCCACTTGCAGTGGTCGGATTGACTTGATATTTGGTATACATTAGTGTATTGGAAGACAATGCAAGTACAGACAACAAAAAAGTAGAGTCACCAAAAAAGCTTGTTTTTTTTACAACTTAGTCGATAAACAAGCATACGGCCCGCCTCACGCGTTACCGACCTTCCCCCCTCCCCTATGACCTCTGGCGACCTTACTCACGCGCAGGAACACAGCTTTACACAACATAAAGTTATTTGGCTGCGGTATTCTGTAAGATATTAAAAATAGATTTAATTTCAGGATATCTACCGCTGAGTGGTAGCGCGTCGACGTCCTCGTACAAGCCGCCCAAGAAGAAGTCGCCCTGCGCGGGGGGAGGCTGCGGCCGGTAGGCACACACACTCTACCTGAGGGGAGAATGGGCACTATTAACATTAATGTTAACCGATTTTTTAACTTTCACGATAGTAATATATAAATTAATAAAGTTAATATAACTAATATATTTAGTTTTATTTTAATTTGGCTCCCTGAACTAATTGGAATTACTAAGCCTATGCTGTCCGTCTGTCTTACTCAGGCCTCGTATCTTATTCGTATTAGGGGTCACATAATACGTAAATGTTTCGACGTGTTTTGTTCCCGCTCATTTCTAGAAACAATAATACTAAACTGAGAAGCTCTCAATAAAAAGGTAACTTAATTAAAATATATCACTTGTTAAAAATCAAAGTCGACGGGCCAGTTGGCGCTATAGGTTAAGACGTGGAGTCTTAACCTATAGCGCCGCAGGTCGTGGGTTCAATTCCCGCACAGGACATGCATTTGTGTGCATGAACATGTCTGTATGTCCTGAGTCTGGGTGTAATTATGTATATTAAGTATGTATTTACAAACAAAAAGTAGTATATGTATTATATCAGTTATCTGGTTTCCATAGTACAAGCTCTGCTTAGTTTGGGATCAGATGACCGTGTGTGAGGAATGTACCAGGATATTTATTTATTTAAAGTCCCCGCGCCGCGTCTGTCTATATGTCTGAATGCGATAAACTCGAAACCTACTGTACGGATTTTCACGGAGTGGATTCAATTCCCACTGTGTGCATGAACATGTTTGCTTGTCCTGAGTGTGGGTGGCAAGGCCCAAAAGTAACTGGGTCCACTCCTGATAAATCTAGGCTACCCTGAGTAACATCAAGCCCCTAAACAAAATAATAAGTAGTGTAAGTACATCAGTTATCCGGTTTCCTTAGTACAAGCTTTGCTTACTTTGGAATCAGATGACCGTGTGGGAGGAATGTGTCGGGATATTTATTTATTTAATTAACGTATCTAATAATAACTTATAATGCGATCCCCTGTAAGTCCTGTAATTATGATGCATAAATTAGATATTGCTCGTAATTATTTGTCAGGCGCTACCATCAATATATTGTTGCGCTTTGTTGCTTAGTGGCAGTGAACAGCAGTCTGTATGTTTAAAGGTAGGTATAATATTTTTTGTATGTTCACCGATTACTCGGAAACTCCTTATCCGATTTGGAGAGTTTAAAACTGTATTGTATTACAATAGATACTACGGTCACCACAGATATACACATAAATAGACGCCGCAAGTGTATGTACTTCACGAGTCAAAAAATGTGGCCCAATGCTCTCTTTTGAAACTGTTTCACGGACAGGGAACTCGCATGCGGCGTGTTTAGCTGGCAAATAGGATAGCTTCATTTTCACGTTAAAATCCAATGCCAGCCTAACTAAATCAATCTTGTGACATTATGGTAGGTACAAAAAAAGTGGCACGCTTGGTTTTCATACGGATGGAGGGACTTGCGGTATCTATTTAGATTGATGCCTGTGGTGGTCACATATATTAAGGCGATGATAGCTCAGTGGTAGTGACGTCGGATACCGAGACGAAGGTCCCGGGTTCGAATCCTACAATGAGATTGAGCTTTCGGTGAAGGAAAACATCGTGAGGAAACCATAGCACGGTGGTAGGGTACTTTGTAGTACCCGTCTGGCTGGCTACCACCCTCTAGTTGGAAATCTGTCGCCAAGCACCTATCGTTGTATTCCGTCAGCTGCACTTGAGAGCCAGTTCCTTCTAGGCTTTGTGTGCTTACCACCTTCGACCACATCATCACTTACCATAGTGAGATTGTGGTCAAACACAGGCCTATACACAGTAAAAAAAAAAAAAAAAAAAATTGTCAACCATGGAGATATGATGGTATTCCTCAACGGAAAAAAAAGCACAAAAATCGCGATTGACATACTATTACCTATGACAATAAACGTAATTTTTTTGGCTTTTTTTTTCAAAGCAAAGTTTAGTTATTTAATATTGTACGGAGCCCTCCGTGTGCGAGTCCATTTCGCAATTGGCTGGTTTTTTATTTTATTTAATTCAGTACCTAACTAATACCACATCCGAACCAAACTTAATGGCGGCTGTGAAGTGCTCTACGAGCGAGCCGTTTTTGCGAAGGTACAGTCCACCGAATGTACCGCATACCTTCGTTTTCGCTACTGCGCAGCGTTCCGCGCCCAATAAGTTTGACTCAGTCTATAACTACTAGTTTTAGTATAATAACTATACTATTAGTTTAAAACATTTCACGCGCGCCCATTGCAATCTCAAGAATCACTTAACTGATTCAATGTCGACTCAAAACCATTGATTGTCGTCTAATGGTGCGTCCATGCTACGCGAATCGAGCACTAGCCGAGCCACGAACGAACCTACAACGAGCACGATGCGAATCCCTTTGTTCGTGAAAAAACTGACAATCGCGCTCGTTCAAGGCTCGCAAGCATGGACGCACCGTAAGAATACAGCACTTAGAATCAAATCTGCAGTAACTAAGGGATGCCTTGATAAACGAAAGTACAAATTCTTTATTTCACAGTTGATTGGTTTATTAGAAAGTTACAATTGGTTGCAGTGAACCGACAAGCAAGTTACGACACTTGGAACCGCTCAAGAGATTACCTACTTTGCCTACTTTTTGTGTTCACCGCCACATTTACTAAATTCAGGTACCTAACTTCGATAACGCGAGATAGCTCCATATAAAAAAAACCGGCGAAGTGCGAGTCAGACTCGCGCACCGAGGGTTCCGTACAAACCTGTAGGTATATAAGTAAATGGTAGTATAGACCTGAGTATTTGATATGAATTTCAATTTATCACGTATAAAAAAAAACTAACTTAGGTACTAGATCTCGTTCAAACCGATTTTCGGTGGAAGTTTGCACCCTAATGTACTTACATCATGTATTTTTTTTTAGTTTTATCATTCTCTTATTTTAGAAGTTACAGGGGGGGGGATACACATTTTACCACTTTGTCATACTTATTATGTGTTATTTATGTGTGTACCCATAGAATAAGTTTCTGTTTTTTTTTTCTATCTCTTTTTCTTTATAAAATTTTGTTAATATAAGTGTGTACTGTGGGGCAATAAATATTTTTTCTTTCTTTCTTTCTTTCTTGTCACAAGTGTCTCTCGCGCAAACTATTCAGTTAGAAAAAAAATATATTAGAAACCTCAATATCATTCATATTATCATTATATCATGACCTATCCATAGACACCACAAAAGTAAAGGCTTTATTAAAAAAAAATGAGTTTCAGTTCTAAATATGGGGAACCCCCAAAATGTATTGTTTTTTTTTTCTATTTTTGTGTGAAAATCTTAATGCGGTTCACAGAATACATCTACTTACCAAGTTTCAACATTATAGTTCTTATAGTTTCGGAAAAAAGTGGCTGTGACATACGGACGGACAGACAGACAGACAGACATGACGAATCTATAAGGGTTCCGTATTATGTCATTTGGCTACGGAACCCTAAAAAGTAAGGATACTTAAGTATTCTTAATATATTCTACCTAGGTAACTAGTGCTACTCTATTTCAGAGATTTCGCATTATCAACATCGGGAATAAGCGGTGGGGAATGGTAGGTAGTTATTCGTAATTTTTTTCATCATAATGTCAAAATCTACGCATTATAAAAGAAAATAACAAAACCGGGTTTGGAATGCACAAAACCTAATTTCCAAAATATTTTTTTATACCACTAAGGTGGCAAACAAACATACGGCCCGCCTGATGGTAAGCAGTTACCGTAGCCTATGGACGCTTGCAACACCAGGGGTATCACTCGCGCGTAGCCGACCCTAAAAGTAGGAGTCATAAGGAAAAAGGGCGTAACTTAAATATTTAAAAAAATATATAAAACTGTCAGTAGTTTCGGAATCAGCAAGAAAACATGGTGGGTAGGTTACTTATTATCGTTTGGTCTTTACAATGTCTTTCTCCATAAAACCTAAGGTGTGGGAATTCAATCCAATAAAAAAAAACTGATTTGAAAGTCTTTGGATTTAATTATTAGTAAGTACCTAAAAGTAGGCACTTAAGTACCTCGGGGTTAGAACCTACGATCTTTGACCGACTGTTCCCAGCATTGTAGTTCTTCGACGGTATAATCTGCCGGCGCGGGCGGTGGCAATCACGACTTGACTCTGAAAATATGTCTTTGTACACTCTAAAGTAACCTTAGGTACAAATAAATAATTAATTATTTTGAAATAGGAACGGAATGCCTATAGACTAATTAAGGTGCAATACAGCGTTGAAAAAAACTTACATTGTCTATGCCCGGCAGAGCAAACCGCGAGCAGCGAGAGAAACCCTACAACATAAAAGAGGGGACTCAAGCACCAAATACTCATCGACGCACAATCCTTCACGCCTCTCTTTCCGTTTCAAAGCAAGCGAGGGAGATAGAAGGCTATGGTTGACAACGAAAAAGCCTAGCTAGCGTTCCGGGCGTGACGTCACGGGCGGCACCGCGCCACGGGGTGCGGGGGGCACCGACGCAGCGCCGGCAGTGTTCGGCCGGCCGTCACAACGAGCGGACGGGGTCATTATGTGCGCGCGGTGAAATAAAAAAACAAAACGATGTTGTTCGAGAGTCCTAACGCGAAACTGTTCCCGGCGTTCAACATCCCACCACCAGTGAGGCTCAGGTGAGATCCCTGTGCCAATGAACCAGCTTGGTCGTCTACAAGTTACATTATCCAGTGTTAAAAAGTGCTTGTGATTGCGAAGCCATAAAATATAATTCCAATAAAGTGTACGGTTTAGAGCGACATGCGTCTTTAAGTTAACGCTCGAACGAGCGACAAGTAAAACGTCAATACATGATCGCCGCTCCACGCTTTTTATAAATCCGGGCGATTATTGTGCCTGTGTTTTCTGTGATTAAAAACCTCTTTTGTACGCTACAGTGTCGTTAAACTCGATTGCGATTCGATTTAGCATCATTCAAACTAAGAATCACATCGGCGAATTGACTTTTTCGCAAAACAAAACGTCGATGTATCGATTTGCGAAAGAAAACTCGATTTAGAAGCTACAGACATTGAAATTGATTACAGACGTGATGAAAACGGTTAAATAAGACTGGATTATTGTTGGTTTTACTTTGAAATGGTCTTGTTTGTCGGACATAGCTCGGATCACTGTGTCGTTATGTGTAAACATAACCATAGAACGTTTCCTGTTGCACTGCACGCTGGGCTGGGATCGCTCGGCGATCGTACGAGTACGTTCTCTACTCCAGTTTTAAAAGGGTATAGTTATAGCTATACGACTATCCACTACTCTTTTGATGTTGTTCCTTTTTCAAATTGTGTTTCAAGACCATAGACACCCTTTTCTTTCTTTGTTACTCGCAGACAGAAATGGTACCGAGTCTTGCTGTTGTTTTTAGTCTGTTGGTTTTCCAAATTGCCAATACAGGCTTAAAAACATTTATTAACATTATAATTAATTATAGCATTATATAACTCGCGGTGCTTGCCTGTTGAATGTTGTTGATGTAGTTCAGAGGCTGCATTAAACACTTGAAAAACAAAGTCAGGAATGCACATTGCAATAGAAAAGCCGAAACACAGAAATTCTTTATCTTTACAGATTCTCTTGATTAGTCACTAAATGGTTTGGAAGAGTGGCATAATTTTGCTAGTCGATTTTGACGCCTGGTCCAAAAGAAGCTTTAAAATTTTCCAAGAAAAGTAATAATAAAGAATTTTCTAGCCATAACCTTTCTATCTGCCCAATCTTTCAACCAAGAAAGAAGGACTTTTGAGCTGCTGTCTTAATGGAAACTTTATGAAGACTCCAAGAAAATCCATTGCAATTGAAATATCCAACGATGTTTCGAATGAGAATTCTGCTACTGTTAGAGATAAAATCTAAAACCATTTATAAACCAACATGAGCTATGACAGCGGAGTTTAATTTTAATTCCACTGTTTTGCTGATGGTTGAAAAGATAAACATTCCAAAAAATGCTGATAGGTAGGTTATAATGTTTTTTGTACTGTTACATGTGACATTGTCTTTATGCTATTCTAAAAACAAACGTCATTAGAAAAATAAGTTAAATAGGGCATTATGGACAACAGCATACAAAACGAAGTGTATTCTTATTTTAGTCAAAATTACGAAGGTCTGGGTTATGATAAAAGAATTTGACGACTTGATGCAGTTTATTTCAAGGAAAAATATAAAAGTGTGGGTTTGTAATAAATGATGAATTTCCTCTATTAATTCGTGAAGAGAACACTTAAGAGTTTATTTGGAGAAGGAGTGCAGGAAGCTAAATTATTCAAGCATAAATAATTAATGAATTAGGTACTAATACGGTCGAAGTTCACAACCAATGGACGATGAATGCGCGTAGACAGCCTGGCGGTAAGGCGATGATAGCTCTATGGTATTGACGTCAATGCTGTGACGACGTCGAAGGGTATCTCAATGAAGCCATAGCTAGGCGGGTACTTTGCAGCACCTAGCTGGCTACCTTCAAGTTGAACATCCCGGAAGCTGCAAGAGCAACTTTCCTTGACTTTGTGTGTTTCGACCTTCGGCTACATTACTATTATTACTATATTTTTTTAAATCAACTCTACGTTCTAGGAAGTCAAGAGCTTTCTATAAGTCAAAGCTGCCTTTTATTGTTAGTTTTAACTAGTGTTTTAATTGTAAAGGAATCTGACTAGACATTCACTAAAACATTGGGCGAAAATGTTGAAAAGGCGTTCGGAAACCAACTTGTGAAATTTTATTTAGAAGCGAATCTTTTGGTTGAGTAATCTGCAATGAGACATATCAAATCGTTTATTTGCGAGATTACAGTTAGTTTAATTAGCCGAGATGGATGCAAAATCAATCATAGAATTAAACACGATTAAATTATAAGATACAAAAAATTGTTATAAAAAAAATTATCGATAAAAATAAGTACATAGATGTCGAAGCATATGACAGTGTATGGATAATGGATATACGGGAAGAGGATGAACGAAAATCAGATGGATTGATTGTGTGAAAGATGATATGAGAAAGGAGAGAATACTGATATGACGGATAGAAGAGTCGAATGGAAGAAGCGTACATATTGCACCAACCCCAAATAATTGAGAACGGGGCATGTAGACGATGATGTCAAAATAGCAGCAGATACATTAAAATATTGATATTTAGAGATTACTACATTAGTGGCTCTGTGCGCTGTAGATCTCACGAATCTCTTTAGTTAATTATTTTTTATTATTATTTATTCAATTTCATCTTTACAGACATATTATGTTAGTAAAAAAAGACTTATGAAATATGTTAGTGATGAGAAGAAGAATATATAATTAAAAAAAAAAAAATTAAGTCACCCCTACAACATGGGCGCTGACCCAGTGCCTTAATAGAGGACAGTCCGGTTTTACACTTGTCGCTTTCAGGATGCTATTGGGACTACACCAAACCCTGTGCATCATGGAGGCTATCCTTTTTCGGATTGTGGCATGAAAGCCGTCGACACGTGCCTCCGCAAACATACCTGATGCACTGCAATGGCGACGGAGCCCCATCAGCATCCTGAAAGCGTTATTATACTGGACGCGCAGAGAGTTGAAGGCTCTTTGCGTGTAATTGGTCCACAGACTGCACGTATAAAATGACTGGCAGTAAGCCCGGAAAAGTGTAACTTTCACATCCCTCGTGCAGCGTGCAAACCTGCGAGCCAACATGTTACATCGAACCGTCAGCCCTCTGCGTTCCCTCTCTATATCATAGTCGTCAGTTAAATCCTCAGTCAAGATATGACCCAGATATTTAAACTGACGAACTTGTTTGAGTGCCACCCCACCTAGCGTAACGGGTGGAACACAACCAGGACTCTTAGGACCCGCTCTAAACACCATCAGCTCACTCTTTCCAACATTATACACAAGACCATGAGACTCCGCATATTTCTCACACACTGACAGCAGTTTTCTGACAGCACCTATCGTCGGGCCCAGCAACACCATGTCATCTGCGTAACTAATGTTATTAATCATTACACCATCAATGGAACATCCCACTCCGGTGTTACTGAGCTCGACGATCAGCTGATTTACATAAATGTTGAAAAGAGTGGGCGAATAATAATTCTGAATTTATATAAAATATGTACCAACTAACCATTTAATTTACTAATTAATGTTGCAATGCCCTTGCAGGGCTCATGTAGTGGACTTATTTAACACTAACATCTTAAAATGTAAATGGTGCGAACCGAGCACGAGCCGAGCCACGAACGAGCCCACTGCGAGCACGATTCGCGTAGCGTGGACGAGCTTGCGAGGCTCGAACGAGCGCGATTGTCAGTTTTTTCACGTACAAAGGGATTCGCATCGTGCTCGTTGTAGGTTCGTACGTGGCTCGGCTCGTGCTCGATTCGCGTAGCATGGACGCAGCATAACAAACATGAAGCAATCAATAAATGAATATGAATAGTTACATGAAATTTTTTCGTCGATAATTACCGAATCTGCTTACAAAATTTCACGAGAATCGGTTGAGGAATACGACCTGTAGAGGAGAACAGCCGGACATCTCGAAAGCATTTTTGTCCAAGCTGAAACGGAGACGCTTCGCTCGCTCGGACAAATAAGGGCTGATTTCAGTGCAGTGGCCAGACAAACGGTACCTATTTAGCTGTTAATTTTAAACAGTTTTCGTATTGAATTGATAATTGAATCGATCGTTATGTAGCGTTTGATAAATCTCGGCCCTAAAACGTTGTTGGTGTCATTTAAATCCCGATATATAGTGCTGTAAAGCCTACATAAGGCCAGAATCGGCTATGAAAGGAATGACCAGTGTATCTATACCTAATAATTTCCGTTCGTGTAGTCCTGTCCGATTGAACATCGGTGACTGCGTTACAATTTCATTTGAAAGCCAATCTCTTCTAGGCTGACTGTGCTTACCAGCATCGGCCAGTACTTGGTGCGATATCTTCATAGTTAAAGTCAAAGCCATTTATTCAATATAGGCCCTAGTAGGGCACTTATAAAGGTCAAAGCTACTGAAGTTACCACCAGTTTAACACAACACAGTTATTAGTCGAACACAAGTCTATTCATCATCATCAGCCCATAATGTCCCACTGCTGAGCACAGGCCTCCTTTCACAAATCAGGGTGAAAGGGAATGTGCAGATACTCCACCACGCGTGTCCACTGTATCGGTGGAGTTAGGCTAGTGGTCTACCTACTGTTGGAGTTTTCAAGCCGCCTAGGGAGCGTCCACCAACTAACTTAACAACATAACCGGTACAGCCGGTTTACGTGACTTCCGAAGAACGGAAATCGCGAGTTGAAATACCAGTAGGCGGTCATCCATCCAGATATCGGCCTCACCGGTGATAGCTTAACTTTGCCGTTCGATTAAGAACGGCTTATCATGTTACACCACGAGGGCTTCACGTCTATCCAATGTCAAATAGATATACGCAGAGTCGGTTCTTATATTCTAGATGCAGCACTAATTCAAGCTATTTCTGGTTATTTATTTTTTTGTGTATAATGTGCCAAGACTTGTTTCTAAGTAGTTATCTTAATACATAAAATTTTAGTGTCGACTTTACAAAATACCTTTTTAGGTAATTATTACTGTAATAAATATTTATTATACGAGAAATTCTCAGAAATGGCTACGTTTATTATTATAAAATCATTAATTTACATAATTTTATGATGCAAAACCGGTTGAATTTGTATTTTTTATACTACAAAGTCGGTCCGCCTGGTCGTCCGATGGTAAGCGGTTGCCGCAGACATGTAGACGCTTGCAACACAATGTGCATCAATACGTCGCGTAATCCCTTACCGGCTGTTAACCAGTTGACTCTTTTTTTTTTTTTATACAACTAAGTCGGTAAACAAGCATACGGCCCGCCTGATGGAAAGCGGTTACCGTAGCCATATGGACGCTTGCAACACAAGAAGCATCGCTCACGCGTTACCGACCTTTTCCCCCTCCCCTATGAGCTCTGGCGACCTTACTCACGCGCAGGAACACAACTTTACACAACATAAAGTTGTTTGGCTGCGGTATTCTGTAAGGTGGAGGTACTTCCCCAGTCGAGCTGCTCTTTGAGCGAATAAACGCTATACTCTACCTCTCTCAAAAGTTAGGGACGCACGTCCCATCCGCGAGCCAACATTCGAGTCTCATTGCAAAAAAGGTTGTTGCACTTAGCGGTGGCCAATTGTGACCTAGATAAGTGATTTTATCAATCGAAAACCCGTTACCTGCACTTCTTGGAAACACCGTGATTTTAGTGTTAATAACTAAAACTTTATGTGGAGCAAAGGCATTGATTTTTTCATCTCATGGCTCTCTACAAAGAACTCTTTTAGGCATATCTCTGATTTCTTTTTGTAGCTTACTATTAGTGAAAGATTATCAGAATCAGATTTGGGGCTCTATCGCGTAACTTTGGTGGTAATCGTAACGAACACCATTAATTATTTCATCAATTTAACCATCAAAGTTACGTGGTAGAGCCCCAGTTCCGGGGATTACGTCCTACGTCTATCATACAAACTTTATCTCTTTTTGGTATTAATGTAGATTATAGAAAACAAAGTCGCTATATCTGACTGTAAGCATTTCTTTTGGTCTACATCATATATTTTGATGCAGTTTTACTATCATTTAGAGAATTTGACCCGGAAGGTTTATGTATATATTATATACCCAATTACACTGGCAGAGCAGGGTCCAGGTCGCTAGTACAAATTATTTTCATAATACTGAGTTTATGAAATATTGCTTGAATACAAGACTTGTTGCTCGTAATGTAATCTCAACATTATAAAGCACTAGTTAAGATTCATTTTTGTCCAAATTAATGTAAGTATGGATATTGCCATGATTGTTTTAGAAGATGAATCCAAAATCCCTAATAATTATCTTAATTAATCTCATCAATCGTTGTATATTTCATCAATGTGATAATATAGCGCTATGAGACAGTTGTTGTACAATATTGTGGAGATGATATTTCATATTAAAATCACGATAGTATAAATAAAAATGGCGGAATCTATGGTAAATCTAATCCGTGTGTATCTCAGCAATCGTTGTATATTTCATCAATTTGATTATATAGCGCTATGAGACAGTTGTTGAACAACATCGTGGAGATGATATTTCATACTAAAATCACGATAGTATAAATAAAAATGGCGGAATCTATGGTAAATGTAATCCGTGTGTATCTCAGCAATCGTTGTATATTTCATCAATATGATTGTATTGCGCTGTGAGACACTCGTTGTACAACATCGTGGAGATGATATTTCATATTAAAATCACGATAGTATAAATAATAAAAACCGGTCAAGTGCGAGTCAGACACGCGCACCGAGGGTTCCGTACAAACCTGTAGGTATATAAGTAAATGGTAGTATAGACCTGAGTATTTGATATGGATTTAAATTTATGACGTATTAAAAAAAAACTTTTTACTAGATCTCGTTCAAACCAATTTTCGTTGGTAGTTTGCATCGTAATGTACATCATATATTTTTTATAGATTTATCATTCTCTTATTTTAGAAGTTACAGGGGGGGGGGACACACATTTTACCACTTTGGAAGTGTCTCTCGCGCAAACTATTCAGTTTATCATTTTTGAAGACCTATCCATAGACACCCCACACTTATGGGTTTGATGAAAAAAAAAATCTTGAGTTTCAGTTCTAAGTATGGGGAACCCCCAAAATTTATTGTTTTTTTTCTATTTTTGTGTGAAAATCTTAATGCGGTTCACAGAATACATCTACTTACCAAGTTTCAACATTATAGTTCTTATAGTTTCGGAAATAAATGGCTGTGACATACGGACGGACAGACAGACGGACAGACAGACAGACAGACAGACAGACATGACGAATCTATAAGGGTTCCGTTTTTTGCCATTTGGCTACGGAACCCTAAAAATGACGGATATCTGACTCCCTGATGATTATAATGACTCCTGCCGGTAGAATGCAGCACACACAATCTACCAATATCAAGATGAAACCGTATCAAAAGGAAAGCATGAACAGAAAACCCGACCAAAGCTTGTGAGAGCAAATTCTTGCACCGCTTCGCAACCTGTTTACTGCGGTACCATTGATTTTGCAACTCGACGCAATGTCACGATTTTACCGCTTTTATTATAAGTTTTCCAAGCGACCCTTTCTTGCGTCACTGAATAAGATTGAGCAACTAGATGATCGTTGAATACACTATGTCTCTTCGGCTCGGAATCATTATGCATTCCAGCTTCCGTCACTGCAATTAATTTTCGGCTATATTTATGCATCATAATAAGTTTCGATCTGAAGAATCTGCAGCGCAACTAACTGGAGCTCGTTCGATGATGATGAATATACGAATAAATGCAGAGTACCCGATTTACTACACAATACAACATTTGCATTAGCCTTTCGAACAAGAGTAAAACGAAGGAATTTGAAAATAAAAACAAAATTACGTCATCAATCACATACATACCTAAGGGAATGTTTTAGTACTTTATTTTCTTAGAAATAATATCAGAGTAGGTTATTTCACAAATCTAATGTAAGTCAAATGCATAAGTTTGTTTTGATTCAAGTAGTACCGTAGAGGGCGCGCGCCCCTCGGCCGGGACCATCTGTCGGCGTTGCCGCTCCGCTCGTCAGGCGTACGCGCAGGGAGTTTGTTTGAGAAGGCTGGCAACGCCGCGCACACCTATCGGATTACCGCTGGCTATTGTCATCAGTGTATGTTTATGTTACACTGGTACTTTGTCTTCACTTAGTTCATTCTTCTTTGAATTAAAAGTCTTTTGACTCATCCATAAGTAAAAATTTATACTAAGTACAAGCAATGCTAAGTTTGGGAACAAAGTCCCGGGCAGAACTCAGAATTAAATATAAGAAGAAGTAATGTAATGGTGCGTCCATGCTACGCGAATCGAGCACTAGCCGAGTCACGAACGAACCTACAACGAGCACGATGCGAATCCCTTTGTTCGTGAAAAAACTGACAATCGCGCTCGTTCGAGGCTCGCAAGCCCGTCCACGCTACGCGAATAGTGCTCGCAGTGTGCTCGTTCGAGGCTCGGCTCGTGCTCGGTTCGCCAAGCATGAACGCACCATTAGGTGTGTTCAAAAGAATGAAATTATCCTTGAAAATATGTAAGTATCTGGTGAACGTCAAGTAACCCTGTTTGGTCACCGATTTTTTTACTGTCCAAAATAAAAACTGCTTACTATTTATATACTCTGCGCTAGTACCGATCAAATTATTATACTGCTTGACATAGACATACAAAAATAGCTGGACGGAGTATTGTCTTATCCGAAAGTGAAGCACAAAATGTCATACGAACGTGTGAGTCAAATCAGAACTGTACTTGTATGAGCAGGCACAAGTGCTACTGATCCTAATTGTCCCTGTCAACGTCTCAATAGGTACTGTAAGACATCCAATAAGCAAACTATGGTGTATATAACTATATACAGGAGTGAGGAATGTCCCAGGATATGCATCAGGCTTTTATTTACAAGGATCGGCATAATTGGGTGGCTTCTATTATTTATAAGGCAAAACTCCATCTAGACGTTTGTATAAGTCTATGCTGGTTGATTTGGCTGCATCTAACGAACTATTAAAAACCATAGTAACTTATAAGTACTATATGTGAGTACCTCAGACCAAGAAAAAATTAAAGACGGAACGGTCTGTGTTCTTAAGTGACGCAAGTAATAGGAAGCCGGCGGTCTTGTAAATACATGGCCTCACACACACATATAGATCGGTATAGCCGATCGGTTGTCATTCCGTATTGAGACGTTGACAGTGACAATAAGGCTCAGTACCATTTGTACCTGCTTGGGCCAGTACTGATTTTACTCACGCACACGTAGGACATTTTTTGCTTCACTTTCTTATTAGGTGACACTCTGACTGATTTTTTTATATGTCTATGGTGTGTACTAAATCAAAATATATTCACGCAAAATACGAAATTTCTATACGGGTTATTATTTTTTTCGTTCGAGCCGAACCTTAAAACACTACAGACAGGCAAAGTTTATTCGCAATTTCAAGATACAAACATAAAACAGGCTTTGTTCCCATCCCAGCGCTGTGACGAACAAAATAATTAGGTCAAAACCTAAGTAATTACCTAAAACAGAACTGTGGCACTAAAGATAAACAGAAAAGTACAAAGGGAGCGTCGAAACCCCTCCAAACAAAAAGTTTCACAACATATAAAAGGAACATAAGTGTCCGCAGCTCGTCCCCTGGGGTACACCCAACAGGTGCAACCCTCTCGCTTGCGCTACAGCTGTTTTTATTGAGGAAATTGTGTCAGAAAGAGATGGGAGACAATAGGAATTAAATAGATGTAGCTTAGATGTGAGAAACAGATGTTTTATTAGGTAACTCGTGTGTACGATAGTGTCGAATGCTTTTTGTAAGTTAAGTAAGGTGATTTTGTTACTGAATTGCTGTTAATATGTTGGAATCTATGTATGAGGCATATCGTATGCGTGAAGTGTCGGGTACATTATATTGTTTACATCAGTTCAAGGTCGGGTGATCAGCAGGGCGATTACGTAACTAAATTTCAATCATTCTCGAATTGAAATCGGTTCAATATAGCGGTTTTTTAATGACTTTTTTACGTTCTGATAATTGCAAATAAAACCAGTGGTTTATTAGAAATGGAAACATTTCCGATTTTGTAATATTTCTACCGATTCAGGGGTTATTTCAATCTGAATTTAATTGCAATAAAGTTACGTAAGTAGTCCTCGTACAGATCACTGGTAAATGAATCCCGATTTTAAGGAAAATTTTCTGATGAATTAGTTAGCTAGCTAGCCCAGAGATAAGTGAATTAACAATTGAAAACAGTTTAAAAAAAAAACTTATACCAACTTCAAAGTACGCTACAGAGTAATCAAATCCTGATCTGATGACAATGGGACCAAACGGGAAGTGTACACTTCCAAACAAAAACGAATTTTCCAAATCGTTTAATAAGTGACGGAGTTATGAGGTAAAAAACATTAAAAAAAACTAATTGAGCACCTCCTCGTATTTTTGACGTCGGTTAAAAAGAGGATTACAATAATAAATATCCTGGGACTTTCTTCACACTCGGTCATCTGATTCCAAACTTAGCAGAGCTTGCACTATGGGGAGTAGATAACTGATTTATCTAATCTACACCCAGAACATGTGACATAAATACAATCAGGCACACTAATGTTTTGTACTGTATAGGAATCGAACCAATAGCCTGTAGCTTAGTAGGATATCTAAGCTACACACTAACCCCAAGATAACTTAGGCATGCAGTTTCAATCGCTAGATAACCCTCGGGTCGTCGGCGCGGCGAAAGGTTTCGTATTTATCGGTCTTCTACAGCAGGATATATTTTGGAGAGTGTGCTACAGTACTGTTCAATCTAATTCCTCCATCCTCATTTCTCCACCGAAACACAAGACGCCGGGAGAATTTCCACCCACACGTTGTCGACATCCCGCGTGTCCGGACTATTCCAGACACAACACTTCGCTTCTTCGTTTCTTATACGAACAGCAAAGGAGTAGGACTCTCTTCCGGGGTCTGTTTCCCGACACCTACAACCTAGATGTATTCAAGGCCAGAGTGAATAGGCTTTTTCTGGGTAAGCGTGCTACATCCTCGGCCTCGTCATAACTCCTCATGGGGTCAGTCGAAGGTCAAACGCAAACCCATTCGGCATCTCGTCTATACAAAAACTTCTCTAATTTCATGTACCTATTTCATTAAATTAGCAGGCAAATACATCATCATAATCAGCCTAAGATGTCCACCGCTGAACATAGGCTTCCCATTTACTTCCATTTCGAATGGTTTTGGGCCACTTCGCCCAGCAACTCTGACGGTCGTTGGTCCACCTGGTGGGAGGTCTTCCGCTCGGTGCTTTCCAGTAACCTTCCTTCTTCGAGCGCTGTGGCTTGTCCATTGTCACTTCAGGCTTACTAATTTTACGAGCTATATCGGTAATTTTGGTTCTCCTACGAATATCCTAGTTTCCGACCCTGTCACGTGTAAAATACATCAGCCCTGAAAATGAGCCATGTTTATTGTAATGGCGAATCAAACTACCAAAGACGAATTAATTCCAAACAAATCGCGATGAATCTTCTATTTCTAATATCAAATTGTTTACAGCAAGCGTTACACATCGCCGCATACATAAACACCATTCAGAATGTATGTTTGTTTGTTATACTGCTCTAACGTAAACCGAACGCGCGAGGCATTTTTATTATTATTAACTACGTTTTTTATCTACTAGTTTTAGTGTTCATTTTTTACAACAGTGTTTTTTTGACTCATTAAACTCCATCGTTATATTAGATACTTAGTTTGAAGCATGTATAAGTAGGTTTATATATAAAGTTTATTGACGATATACATACAATTTGTTTACTGGTGGTCCCCACACTAGGTCAAGCCTGTCCCGTGGGGGCCACAATTCCAGGTTATAAAAGAAGATTAACAACAACAAGAGCAAATTCATATAAATTAAATAAATTACACGTACATACAATTATTATTTTATACCACTGTGGTGGCAAACAACCATACGGCCCGCCTGATGGTAAGCAGTTACCGTAGCCTATGGACGCTTGCAACACCAGGGGTATCACTCGCGCGTTGCCGACCCTGAAGAAACCTCTTCACACCCTTTTTGAAGAACCCCATGCTGTACTCGATTGGGTGCACCACGGCGGGGAGCTCATTCCACAGTCCGAGCGTCCGCGGAAGAAAACTCCTTTGAGCCCGCATAGTTGGAAACAATTCTGGTTTCAATGTGTGAGGATGGATTCCCGGCGCTGACGAGAGTTGTAAAATAAAATAAACAAAAAGTTACAAATATTGCTTAGGAATAGCCTTAGGGGCAGTATTTGGTCCCTACAAGTTGGTTATACAGCATGTCCCTAATCGAAGGCATGCTTGAGTGTGGCGGTGATGTCTTGTAAAACTCAGGTTTCCCGGAATATTATTTTAGGGTTCCGTGCCCAATGTGTGGAGATCAACTGGACCAATACTAAGCCTCCGCTGTTCGTTCGTCCGTCTATCTGTCAGTGAGCTGTATGAAATGAATCGTTTAGGTAGAAATAGAAAAGTAATTATTTGTCGCAATTATGCGTGTTATACGAAGAGTTCGGCAACGCGCGAGTGATACCCCTGGTGTTGCAAGCGTCCATAGGCTACGGTAACTGCTTACCATCAGGCGGGCTGTATGTTTGTTTGCTACCTAAGTAGTATAAAAAGAAAAAAATTACATGGAATAAAATAGAATCAACACAATGTACCGCGTACAAATATAAAAAATAATAATAAAGTTAAATTTAATTTAATTTCAATTAATTATATAATACAATTACAATATTAAATACACATTAATATTATTACATTTTTACAATTTTTAAATGTCATGTTTGTAAAAAATCATAGGATAAATAGACAGTTGAAATTCTCACACAATTTTATTGTCGCTACACTAGAAACATCTTAACGGAACCCTTCGTGTGCAAATCCGATTCACACTAGGCCCGTTTTTTCATAATGTAGTTAGTTCGGCGCGTCCCGATCGCGAGCCAACGGGTTTAGTAATAAACCATTGATTCCCCATCAACAACGGACATTTGTAATCTATGATTTCTAGAACATTTTGAATGCCCAATCAATATACATAAATCTATTGCAAACGCCTCGTGCGCGTGCGCACATCGCAAAATTACGTCTTGTTAAATGTTCTTATATCAGTTTTAGTTTCAGATTATATCTTACTAGCTGTCCCTCGCGGTTTCACCCGCGTTCCCGGGATAAATAGTCCTTCTCCATACCATAGGCACAGTTTCATAGATATGGTAAGACTGCCATACTATCTATCTGCATGCCAAATTTCATGGTTATCAGTTGAGTATTTGAGGCGTAAAGACTTAACAAACAAACAAACAATCTCACTTTCGCATTTATAATATTAGTTAGGATTAGGATGTAAAATGTAAAGGTAGTTAAAATGAAATTGATTATTATTTTTTCGATAAACAAGCATACGGCTCGACTGATGGTAAGCGGTTACCGTAGCCATATGGACGCTTGCAACACACGAAGCATCGCTCATTATCTTGGTACAGTACCTGAGAATCAACCAGGAATATTGGCTGGTGCTCAAAATTCTAAATTCAAAATCATTTATTCAAATAGACCTTCGCAGGCACTTATGAAAAGTCTGACTCTAATACTCTAATACCGGTTCGGAAGGTTGCATTTGCTGAGAAGAGCCGGCAATAAACTCAGCAATTACTCTTTTCAAAACAAGCTTAGATTCATTACATAATATTTACATTCTAATCGCACTGACAACAATTGCGTGCCCCGGCGCGGCGGCAAAATTACAAAGTAGACTGAATAAATATTTAATAAAAGCAAATAAATAGCAAACTTAAGCAGACCAGCCTCCACAAGCAGCTAAACTGGGAATATCTTTGGTCCTCCAAAAATAGGTGCTCTAACGGGAATACTTCATTATTTGAAACAGCGATATGTTATCTGTATTACTTACATAATGAATGGAGCAAGATTGCGAGTTGGATCCATCAAATATTTGCTCTGGATCATCTTTCCTACCAACCTTAATTGACGGCTGGCTGTCACACACAAGTGTAATCCTACTAGGTTAATGTTATGCCAAAATGTTTTTTTTTTTCACCTTCACCACTATCTCTTGTGGCCAGCTTGATAGTTTCTTAGCTTGAGGGTAGGTAGCCAGGGTACTGCAAAGTACCCTACGACCGTGCTTATGTGTCCGCGTAGGTGGTAATCACGCCGGGCACATGATTCACCGAGTGGCCATTGAATTGTGCTAATCTCGCGGGAATCGAAGGAAAATTGAGGACTTATAGCTACCACAAATCCACGATGCGGAGACATCTTGAATTGTACTTACACCGATGTTAATATCTAGTGTAATGTTGTAAATAGTGTTATTGTATGTTTGTGGTGTTTGGCGATATATTTGTCATTAATTGAATGAATTCAAATAAAATTATATTTAAAGGTGCGCGAAAATTTTATAGAGGTGAGGCTCAAGAATGAAGCGAACGAAATAAAACAAAAGACAAACATCATAAAGAAAAGTTTGAATTACCAATAAATTCGTGCCAATTAAAAATAAAATTAACAGCCAGCGCCATCTATTAAAAACTGCGTGAATTGCGCAACTAGGTGGTTTATTGGCCTAACTTACAAGTACCTACTTAAAATAAAATGATAAAATGGAAAAAGATAAGACCAACAACAAAGATTTCTAATTTGTTTTTACGATATATGCACCTAACAGCAGTAGTTCTCGGGACTTAGAGAACCAGCTCGCTTCTACACAGTGTGCATACCATCTCCGACCACATCAGCCAGCACTTGACACATGAGGAGACAAAATTATACTCGAAATGTTCCTCTTGAGCCAGTAACTAAAATATCTGTGCTGTTCTGAAAGAAAAAGATAACTTATAGTTGTGCGATCTGTATTTATCGAATATCTACGTTCGCTTCGGTGTAATAGTCTGCCGCAATATTAGACGTACGATATAGGTCAGGGCTGGACCTCAGCCGCTAGACGTGCTACGCGCTGCCGCTGATTCATTTCATGATATTGAGTTGGGCCCGCGTCGGGGACCGGGGGCCCACCGGAAGGGGCCGGACCGGCCTTTGGACGAGAAGGTGGACTTATGATATGGAAATCAAGTGTGTTCGTCTAAGGGTGATTTAAATGAGCGAAACACTTGTTTGTTTTTTTTTACAAAAAACGTTAAAAATGATTTTGTCTTTATTTGATAGTTTAACAGCAAATCTACTAAGTTAGAAAGCAAGCATACAGCCCATTTGACGGTAAGTGGTTACCGTAGCCTATAGAAGCTTGCCAGGCCCCCGATTCTCGCGATTTCGACATCGATATCGAATAGACATTTGGCGAAAAACATGGCTTCTGTCAAAATGAATTCAAATGAAATCTTACATGATTCTTGTACAAAGATGCGAGAGAATCGGGGCCCAGGAGTATCTCGCGTGTTACTGACCCTGCAGAAATCTCTTCACGCCGAATAGGTTTGAATAGATGATGAGAGGAGTTCCTGCGCAGGCATCGGAAGGGACAAAGTACCACATGTTTAGTCCGGGGTAGGCTGTGTGAGCCAATTCTTATAGAGGGTGAGGGAGATCTGTGATTTAAGTGAAAGAAAATGACACAAATTTCAAAGAAACCATAACAAGTAGAGAAAACCCCAAAACTTTTGCCATTTATTATTAGATAATAAACTGACTGAGTGACAGGTGTGACGTCGCGCGTCGTCTCACGCAGGTGTTAATAATTCACGCTCGGTTCACGAGGAGCCCTTGCGACGCCATCTTGGTTTTACGTGCCGCAATTTAGTTAGTGTTGCGGTTATGCTGGTTTTGATCCATTTATTAGACTAGCTGTCCCCCGCGGTTTGAACCGCGGTTACGAGATCAAGAGTAGCACTCGGGGACAATGGCGGGCGGCTGTCTCGTAAAAATCGTTCTGAGATCTATGAGACCCTACTACTTTACAAATACCAAAGCTAGAACTCGTGTAACGTATCTTCCATTTCATTCTGTACAAAAGAGTTAAGACAATTTTTTAACATTTCACAATAATTGGACTGTTTTACAAAAAACTTAAACCGACTTCAAAGTACACTAAGAAGTAATCAAATCCTGATCTGATGACAATGGGATCAAATGGGAAGTGTACCCTTCCAGAAAAAAAAAGAATTTTTCAAATCGGTTGATAAATGACGGAGTTATGAGGTAACAAACATAAAAAAAGAATACAACCGAATTGAGAACCTCCTCCTTTTTTTGAAGTCGGTTAAAAAACTAAATTATCTTCATTTTGACATCCGTCTTCTCTGAAAGAATATAACTTACTAGCTGTTCCCCGCGGTTTTACCCACGTTCCCGGGATAAAGTTAGTCTACAATATTCGGAGATAATATAGCTTGCTATTACCTAGTGAAAGAATTTTTCAAATCCGACTGGTAGTTCTAGAGATAAGCTCGTTTAAAAAAATCTTCGGCTTTATTATACAGGGTGGGCCAGAAAGGCGTACGATTTTAAAAACACTCTTGCGTTTGAAGCTTTAGAGAGGGGACTGCGCGGGTGGTGGGGTTAAGTAGCTCGGTTCCCGGAAATTTAGTCTAGCCTATAATCGTGCGACATGGTTTCAACAAGATGGCGCGACATGCCATACAGCTAATGCCTCTTTGGCGGTCGTAAACGAGATGTTTGCTGGGAAACTGATATCGCGCCGAGGTGACATTGCATGGCCTCCTAGAAGTCCGGATCTAACGCCACTGGACTTTTTTTTGTGGGGATACCTAAAAAGTAGAGTCTACTCCAATAACCCAGCCACGATTAACCAGTTGAAGACCAATATCCAGGAAGAAATGGCAGCTATTCCCCGTGCAATGTGCCAGCGAGTTTTTACCAATTTGAGGTTCAGATTCGAAGAATGTTTGCAGCGGGATGGTGCACACCTGGATGACGTTATTTTTAAGAAATGAATTTCCCAGATGTAAATTTTTATAAAAATAAAAATTTATATGTGAATTGTACTAAGTTTTTTTTTAATCATTTTTTCAAATTCGCAATTCTTTCTGGCCCACCCTGTATTATAGTATAGATTGATTTGATTCTTAGATTGAGAAATATAACAAAGGCAGTGTTACAGTTACGCCAAGAAAAAAAAATGTATTACTTACTTGAACAGTACTTTCTAAATGAGTAGAAATAGTTTTGGTGGGCGCGGGCGTGCTTGCGCGGGAGTCTATTGCTCTGCCATTAGCTCATTGACGTTCAAGGCCAGTGGCGTGATCCTAGAATTTGTACAATTGGATTATGTACTTCTTTAGATGATCTCCTACATCAATATCCGTGCATCAGAAGCCACGTAAAGCAGTTGGTCCCAGCTATGCTATCAGATTTTTTTAAAGTAGCAGTAGGTTGAGCACTAGCCTGCCTCCACCGGTCCGCAGTGGGCACACGTGGTTGAGGATCTGCCTATTCCCTCCCCTTTATGAGAGGAGTCCTGTCCACAGAAAGGCTGCTATAATATAAAAACTAGACTTGTACGAACCCGCTATATTTAAAAATAGGTACAAAATACAATCTATATTTACAAAATATAATCTATATATAGAAAATTTCCTCAAGCCTGCCGCTGCTTCCGATTAACGGCAAGGTTCCCAGAAGGCTGGCAGCGTTTCCTCTTTGGATAGCCAAGCTGACGCGTTGGCGGAAAAAGCTCCCCGCCCGCTGGTCTCCGGAGGTCTCGATCAATTTTGAAGACCAGGTGCGAGCAAAACGGCGAGCTTCTGACCCCCATGGTCCCAAGGTCTCGACCGCAAAAGGCATAAAAATATAATTGGGTCCAATCGATGCATATTTTTTGAATTTTGAATTTTCCGCACTGGCCGCCGCTGCCCCTGCAGCTTTACAAGTAGCCGGTAAGTGAGATGGCGCGAGTGTATCGACACATGTGGCATCCCACACCAGCGACTTGCCGACACTCCAAGGGATCAAAGACATACCATCCGGTCTCTTGCCATCGCCCCGCGCAATACCGACTGGTTCCAGTACGGAAGGCACGTTAGCGACAACAAGAGCCCTGCGGATAATGTCATTAATAGCCGAGTGCCGTGATATTCGACCAGCACTTAGGGAGCACGAAAGTCCATGGTGGCCGAGCTCATTGACGAGGTCTCCGGATGAGGCTGATTGGTCCTGCAACCAAGACGGAGACTATATCATTACACAGAAACGACTTACAATAAACTTTGCAACCCTGTATCATTTGTTCAAAATGCTTTGAAATGGATATTAATTCAAGTCATATAGGTATTTTTAAAAGTTTGTGGATGGCTCCGGCTCGGTCCCTCGGAAATCTTGGGAACTCGTTCAAACTTAAATGCCAATAAAACAAGAGCCGTTTTGAAGAATTCTGCACTTCACTATACCTTTAGGAAGATGTAAAAAGTTGTGTCATTGTTTGGTTGTAATGTATGTGGTCTGCGGCCGTATCAATCAAAGTAAAAAACAAAAAAAAACTGGAGTATATGTATCTGCTTTAGTCCAATTTCTTTGATATATATCTTTCGCTGCCTTCAAAACTGTGTCAGATTACACTTCCGTCGTTATTTTATACTTTTTAGTGTAAATCCACTTTGAAAGCGGTTTTAATATTTTTTTAAAAGTTTATTTTATATTTTCATTTGATTTCCTTTTCATACAGTTTTTTTTCGGAATCAAAAATAACGTATTGATAATTTGATACTCGTTATAAAGTACATAGGACATGTGTCAAAATGTTGGTAGAACCGCCACCATTTTACTAAAACCTGACGGTGAATGACTTTGACTTGACCAGTTTCAACAACTAATACCTAAAGACATACCTACCCAACAAATGACAAATTTATAAATTTGTATGAAAAGCTTACATTTTGAGTCTCCTATAACGTTTAGGCGTCACTTAACTGGTTGGGGAACATGTGAAGAAAACTTCATTGACAAGGCTGTATAATTCTGAACCTTTACCTGCTTTTGAGTTGTGTTAAGAGTCTCTTAAGCATTATTACAGGTATCTCTAAACTGGTTGCTAAAAATGTTAATTAGTATTATGTTAGTGTTACTATATTAAGTAGTATGTCGTTAAAAAATACTTAAAATTATACAAGGCTGTAAGGCTCTGAACCTTTGCCTTTTTTAAGCTTTTATAGTAAGTAAATAAACAACAACAACAGTTTAGGACTTTTTGGCGGGAACTTGCAGTGACGTTGCGTTGTCATTTTTATTTTCTTAAATTCGTGGATTTTGAGTTTTATTGCATATTATCGGTGGTATTTTATCCAATAAAGATCAATACATGTGCACCAGTGAATTGAAATGAAATGAATTACCTATAGTGTATCGTGACATTTCAAGTTGTCTCAAGAAGACCGTGAAAAGTTTTAGTAAAATGACCACAATTGTACTAAAACATCACTTTTATGGACGGTGACTGACTGAGGACTATGTGAAAGTGATTTATTGTGACTAGAACTTATAATATAACTGGAAATTGGCAATATACACAAGCCGTGTGACGCCATTGAAGAAATAAAAAACAGTGTATTATTTATTCATAAGTCGATAGAATTAATGATGGAATTACCGATAATTATCCTACTTGATTATTAAGTAGGTAGTTATTAATTTACTACTATGGCTTCGCAATCAGACTATGTACATGTACAACCTGTATGCTCTATTTTTGTTTCGTAAAACCAGTTTTTGTTCGACTAAATCCCACCAATTATGGCATACACAAGCCTACAATAAACCCAAAGAAGCGAAATAAATAAATAAATATCCTGGGACATTCCTCACACACGGTCATCTGATCCCAAACTAAGCAGAGCTTGTACTATGGAAACCAGATAACTGATATAATACATATATTACTTTTTGTTTGTAATCTATTCCCCACCAACGATAATGCGCTCTGATTAGTTAAGAAAAGAACTGACCATTAATTGCAGTTGCCGGAACACACCGATAGATGGCGACAGTTCATCTTGAGGGTGGTACGCACGGCTACAGATCAAGCTATACTTTTCCAATATAAGCTGACCTCTCATTGCTTGATGTGTAGCCGTGTGTACCAGCGTGGGTACTAAAAAGTAACCTACCGTGCTATGATTTCCTCACGATCTTTGGATCCAATCATTCTCGTCCTACCCCTGAGTCACGTCCTATCATCGCCCTACATTTAATCTTTACTAATAAAGTTTTTTTTTTCAGGTAAAACAAACAAACCTTTCTAAGGATTCGAATTTCGGCGTCTAACCAGTGAGTAGTGACTCTGACTTATAATTATATAAGGGCGCGCCATTTTGAATTTTTCATGATTTTAAAATGTAACCCAAGGGGGTTACTCATAAAACATTATTTAACTAATATACTGTTTAAAGGGTCACGTAAATAACGTCACTCTATTGTCATTGTCAAATAATGTGACATTATTTACGTAACGAATATTAGTTAAATAGCGCTGTAGGAGTAAGGGGGTAAGTCCCAGTGGCGTGCATTGGTTTTCGGACTAGGTAGGCAGAAGAAATCATGGCCATATACGCCTAAATATGCCTCTTAGATAGATTATGTTTTTTGACCCGATTCGTAAAATTGTTTAGGTCAGCGTATCATTCCACACACATTTGGTATGATTCATTAGCAAACAAAATACATAATAACAAAATAATAGATTCGAATAACAGCATCCAGATAGCCAGGTGTATAATAAACATAATATTCTGTGTTAAAATGTCTAAGATTTTTACCTTTGTTTTAAATCCATGAATGTTTTGGAGTTGGTCTACAGCAAGTTCCCTACTATTTTCAACAAACGAAAACTGACTAAAGGAATAATTTATCGACGCATTTTGCATCTTCACCACAAAATTTCTTCATTTCACACACAATACACTTCATAGATACACTTCGCAAAATCACAATAAGTAAATAACAACAACATTGCATACAATGCCAGCCAAACCATAAACAAACAAACACAAATAAATTGCGAAGTTATATTTGAGTTGCTCTAATGTTGGTAAAGTAGTCGTAACTGTAGTCTTTTTAATTTGGATGGGTTACTTTACTTACAACAGAGTAGGTAAGGTTACTTTTGGTCCATAAATCGCGAATGTCAAATGTCAGTATGCTACGCATAGCAAAAGCGTGATTTATGCTTTCGACGTATTATCTTAAAGAAGTGTGTGTGTGTGTATGAATATTCCGAAATCGTTTTAGTGTGCATGAATTGCCGTGAATTTGAGAGGCGAACTCGCGAGTGCCTGCGCGGCATAGTTTGAAATTTCGTATTGAATGTTAGGTTAGAATTTTTATTTAAAGTGATTATGTAGTTTAATTGAATCAAAATATAATTGAATTGAATCTTATGAGGTAGGCATTGCTTATTTGCCTATATGGAATGCACGCCACTGGTAAGTCCACAAGTCTTTTTGTTTTCTGTTACATCAATTTTAAGCCATGGGTGATTCGTATGGTAATATTATTATACTTTTAAAATTATTTAGGTATTGAATATTGATTTTGAATTTAGACCACCACCATGAAAATTCATCATCATCCCATATTGTCCCACTGCTGAACACTGGCCTCCTTTCATGAAAGAGGATGAAAGGGAATGGGCAAATACAGACCACGCTTGCCCACTGCGGATTGGTGGAGGTCGGCTAGGGTCAACCTATACTGTTGGAGTCTTCAAGTTGCCTCCGGGACCAATGGCTTTACGTGCACGGAAGACGCTCGAGTTGAAATACCAACCAGGTGGTCACCCATCCGCATACTGTCCTCAACGGTGTTGCCCATCGATTAAGAACGGCTTTTCAAGCTACGCCACGAGCGCTTCTTCAAAATTGGTCTCGTCTATTCACCCTTAAATGAATAGACAGACAAATTTTGACAGGTCATATATTTGTTATTCTTTTTCAATTATGTTTATTAGAAAGAGATGTAAATCTTGCGCGATTTGTAACAGAATTATCACAATATCAATGTAATTCAAAACAACTATAAAATAATCTTGACCTTAGTTCTTGTTACGTAGCATCACTTACACAGACACACACACATTTTTTGCACATTGTTCTCGACAATTGGCGTGTGATTCCTGCGCAAGCGACCGATCCGAGTCATTCCGAGAACTCACGATCATTTTATATCGATTAAAGAGAAATATATCCTGTAGTTAGCTACTTTATATACTTATAGATAGATCATAGAAATAAATCTACCTAGAAAGAACCTCGCCATACTACACGAATATATAAAACAGGCCAACTTTTGTAGGCTGCTGCACGTAACAGCTACATTTTACGCTCCCTCTGCGTTATTCTGCTTTTCATAGTAACGTTTATAATGATAGCAGTTTTTAAAATAATCGAATTAAAATCGGGTGAAATTTAAATATTAAACATTATTTTGCAATTTTATTTGATTTAGGCCCTATATTTTTTTCGACACGTGCACAGCTTCGACGCTCAATCTGGATGTATCCTTAATCAAAGACTTAGATATAAGAAATGAGAGATAAGTACCCGTACAGCATAGAGCTATTTTGTTCAAACGGTAGCTCGACTAGGATAGTACCTGCACCTTGCAGAATCATCATCATCAGCCCATAATGTCCTACTGCTGAGCACGGACCTTCTTCCACAAATAATTGTGAAAGGGAATGGGCAATACTCCACCACGCGTGCCCACTGCGGATCGGTGGAGGTAGGCTAGTGGTCAACCTACTGTTGGAGTTTTCAAGCCGCCTAGGCCACCAAATTAGGTCAGGACTAATTGCTTTACGTGCCTTCCGAAGCACGGGAAACGCTCGCGTTTTAATACCATTTTTTACCCATCCGAATACCGTCCTGTGATTGCGAACGGCTAATCAAGCTATAACACGAGCGCCTTACATACTACCGCAAGTGTATAACCTCATGCTGTGTTCCTGCAACAGGCGGGATGTAAGCTTGTTCTCCAAGTTGTTTGTGGCCGCTACGATACGTACGCTTCTTTCATTCGACTCTTCTATCCGGCACATCTATTCACTCCTTTCTTACTTATCTTTCACACAATCCAACCTCTTTTTCAGTCTTCCTCTTCCCGTAAATCTGCTTTATACATTTAGTCACATAAGAATAACATGTCCATACCACGTGAAACGGTTCTCTCTCAACTTTTCAGTCACTGGCGCTAAATTCAACCGTCCAGAGCCATAAAGAAACAAAATAATGTATGGAATGGTCACCACAGTTAGATTTACAATATCAATTAATGATTTGATGTTCCCCATTATATAGAAATGTATAGTGCAGTTAACGATCTGTTGGCAGACACACAGACGATCGCTGTACGTATTTATGTTTTATGCTATTGTTGAATTACATGATTTATCCATTATAGGATAACCAGAGCTAGTGCATTCTTAATGGCAAGTTTCTGGGTTTTGAGACTATGCAATGTTATTATTAGGAGTTGTAATACCGAACAATACAATTCCGCCGCAAGTCATTGCTTTGGCACTGATTAAAAGTACCGACCAATCACTAGCATCTAAATATGGCCTTATAGGAATTAGCCTTATTATTAAAAATATGGGCCTTTAAAGAAGTATTCTTTTTTTTTTTTTTTTTTTTTTTTTTATACGACTAAGTCGGCAAACAAGCATACGGCCCACCTGATGGTAAGCGGTTACCGTAGCCATATGGACGCTTGCAACACACGAAGCATCGCTCACGCGTTACCGACCGTTCCCCCCTCCCCAATGAGCTCTGGCGACCTTACTCACGCGCAGGAACACAACTTTACACAACATAAAGTTATTTGGCTGCGGTATTCTGTATGGTGGAGGTACTTCCCCAGTCGAGCTGCTCTTTGAGCGAATAAACGCTATGCTCTACCTCTCTTTAAATTTATTCCCTTTAGAGCACCTATTTTTGGAGCACCAAAAATATTCCCATTAGGGCACCAATCATGTTGAAGGTTGGTTTCATGTTGGTTGTCAGTCACTGAACAAAAACCTACTGGTTGAAATTAACCAAGAATTTTAAGAGAGGTAGAGCATAGCGTTTATTCGCTCAAAGAGCAGCTCGACTGGGGAAGTACCTCCACCTTACAGAATACCGCAGCCAAATAACTTTATGTTGTGTAAAGTTGTGTTCCTGCGCGTGAGTAAGGTCGCCAGAGCTCATTGGGGAGGGGGGAAAGGTCGGTAACGCGTGAGCGATGCTTCGTGTGTTGGAAGCGTCCATATGGCTACGGTATCCGCTTACCATCAGGCGGGCCGTATGCTTGTTTACCGAAATAGTCGTATAAAAAAAAAAAAAAAAAAAAACCAAGAAGTGGCTGCTTTTGAAAAAAAGGTACCAGGATAACAGAAGCTTAAAAGAGTTATGTTTGTGTAACATAACTTAGTGGAAATTAGACTGTATTTAGTAAAAAAAATAGTTTTGAATAACAAAAAATGCTTTAACTCAAAAAAAAGGCGCAAAGATCTTCACGTATTTATTAAGCTTATCCAAAAATCTTATCCGTGCGACTGAATTGGTCAGTGGATTATTTATCAAACATTAATACACATTATTATATTTAGATTCATCAGAGATATAGTTTATTTTTAACCCGGCGAGGCCGACTGTAATGCGTTTGACGTAGATAACTAAGTAGTACAAGATTTATTAATAACATTAATTTATTATAATAATTATTCTGTCATTTTGAGTGATTCGCTACGAATACCTAATAGACTTTTATTAGGTATTCGTAGGTGATTGATTCGTTATAATTAATATTATTTAAAAATCAATGATTTTATACCACTAACGTAGCAAAGAAGCTTCACGCCTGAAGGTAAGCGGTTACCGTAGCTAATGGTCGCTTGCAAGTCTTGTAACACCGTGCATAGCGTTCCAACCCTGTAAAAATCAACTGTATAAATAATTCAACTATAGGTAACAATTTAACGTTCATAAGTGCCTTACCAGTGCCAAAACTGAATAGATAAATGACTTTTTGATTTTTTGAAGAACCCCAAGCTGTACTGTACACCCTTGGGTGCACCACACCACGGGGAGCTCATTCCACAGCCTGAGCGTTAAAGTCAAAGCCATT
The DNA here is from genome assembly GCA_947623365.1 of Achlya flavicornis. Classification (NCBI taxonomy): domain Eukaryota; kingdom Metazoa; phylum Arthropoda; class Insecta; order Lepidoptera; family Drepanidae; genus Achlya; species Achlya flavicornis. The sequence goes on along the minus strand of OX392494.1, from coordinate 9,443,059 downwards.
TATTCAATTTAGGCCCCAAAAGTGCACTTATGAAGGTCTGGTCTGAAGTTACCACCGGTTCGGAACTCAGCTTTCAACTAAGAAAGCTTCTTCTTTCCTTTTCCTTCTTCTTTCCAAATAATACCGTCCGCGGCGGGAAGGGACTGCGGGGGAAGATTTCTAGCGTAGAAAAAAGGCTTGAAAAGCACGCCAGATATTATTTAAATTCTGATCTCACTGACAAAAACCCTTTCTAAGTGTAATAAAAGGATGCAAAATTTCAAGGTTCCCAGCGTTATATTCTAGCGATAGACATAAACGTTGCGTATATACGTAAATGAGTTACTTGAGAGTTGAGAGGATACGGCAGTTTATGTGAGTATGTCAGTGTGTTTGCAAGGTCGGCTGTGAGGCGGTTCAGAGAGTTTCGTTGCTTGGTCACGGTTGCCCGTACAAAACCGTACTATGTTATATCTGTATTGAGTTCACATCACTGGCTTGTACAATGAACAATCTTCAAGCATGCCCACATATAAAGGACACCCACCCACAGCCCACTAGATAATTTTTGTAGCTGCGATAATCGCGGCTACGAAAAATAGTATAGTGTATGTATATGGGCGACTTTTAGTAGCATGTCGTCGTTTCGGTATTGAACATGATTTAGCTTCGGCGACAAAATAATTTCTCAGCGATTGTCGCTCGTGGGTGAGCTCCCTAAGGCTACATTTTGTTTGCAGGGAAAACGTCGAGGAAATATCCCTTTACAGTAGATACCGAGCAATCCTATTCCGAAACTAGTCAGTGCTTTTGCACTTATGGAGGTGCAAGGTGGATGACACCTTCATTGAAAAGGGAAGATCTTCCGCCAGGCTGGGTCATCGTGCCTGGGGACCGCGGTCCAAATGCTTTTTACAAATAAAGGTTTTTTTGTGTCAACGAATGGCGAGACGAACTATGAAAACTAAATCATGCGTGAAGCTTTATCCACCATAAAGCTAGAGGGCAGTCTTAAACTCGTCACTATCTTTTTATTTTTCTTCCTTTCTTCGTTTTGACTTATAAATCCATGTGACAAAAAGGTGAAAAACAGTCCGATAAGGAGAAACACCCTGTCTCGTCTGACTAACCAGCGATTTTCCGTACAGGAAAACAACGAAGAAACGTAAAAAGTCAAAGCTTTTGCTTCGTTCATGTTTCTTTTTTATACCACTAAGATGGCAAACAAGCATACGGCCCGCCTGCTGGTAAGCAGTTACCGTAGCCTATGGACGCTTGCAACACCAGGGGTATCACTCGCGCGTTGCCGACCCTGAAGGAATCACTTCACACCCTTTTTGAAGAACCCCTGCTGAACTCCAATGGGAAAACCACGTTTTATGTCGTCATGTTTGCGTCATTTTTAAACATTTTTGTCGGGAAACAAGCATTCGGTCAACCTGGTGGTAAGCGGTCAACGTAGCCACATGGATAATTGCAACACCCGCGTCATCAATAACCGAACCTTCCCTCCCCGATTAACTCCGGGGATAACACAACATAAGATTTTTTGGCTGAAGTATTATGTAAGGTTTCCACGGAAAAGTTTATTTCTTTTCTCTGTGGTACTTTCCCAGTCGAGCTGCTTTTTGAAACAAAAAACGCTATTCTTTGTGCATAATATTTAGGCTTGACTGGGCTTGACATTTGTTCTCATTCAATCATTCAGCTTATTAATCGTTCAGCTTTCTCTGTCTACGAATCGTTCCATGAGTCAATCATTCGTTTGTTGTAAGTTCTTACAAAGAGATGGGGCGAAAAGCCTAGGTTCCATACAACGTATTCCTTTTTTAAACTTATTTAAATTTTCATGTAATGTCACACAAATAAATCGCAACTGGTATGTGTCAATGTGTGCGTGTCGACAATGAACCGTGCAGATCATTATCCGCGGTTCGTTGACCCCGCGCTGCGCTCACGGTCAACCGGTCTCGAGAACTATCGCGGCTTATGCGAGCCTGGTACTCGCAGGCTGTGTGTGCACTATTATCAAGCCTTTTTCTTTGTTCCGGGGGTGAGAAGACTAGAGGGAACAGTCGGACTTGAAGTCCTTTTTAGTACTTAGGCAAAACTATGGCATCAGTCAAATGACTTGAAGTCACATCCTAGAGTAGGTACTGTTACAATCATCTGTGGTACAGTGACTTATGCTTTCCGCGCGATTTCACCCGCGTTCCCAGGATAAAAAGTAGTATTTGTCTTTAGCATCACTGAGGGATAACGAAGCTTTTTATTTGTGAAAGAATTTTCAGAATTGGAACAGTAGTTCCGGAGATTTCATACGTCCAAACTTAGAAACAAAAAAGTCTATGTTGCATAGATACTTATGTGACGAAGGCCATAATGACAGCAGGCAGATGACAGATGATGCATTTAAAACCCTTAAAATAAATAAAAACCTAATGGTGCGTCCATTCTTGGCGAACCGAGCACGAGCCAAGCAAGCCTCGAACGAGCACACTGCGAGCACGATTCACGTAGCGTGGACGGGCTTGCGAGCCTCGAACACAAAGTCCTCGAACGAGCGCTTGACAGTTTTTTCACAAACAAAGGGATTCGCATCGTGCTCGTTGTAGGCTCGTTCGTGGCTCGGCTCGTGCTTGATTCGCGTAGCATGGACGCACCATAATAGAGTAACTATATTATGTTCTTTCAGTGTCAAAAACATAATTATTAACTAAAAAAATCCAGTAAAATTTAGAACAGTAGATCAAAAGTATTTTTAACGAATTATAAATGGGAGTTCAGTTTATAACAATGTTATTTATTGTGACAGACCAACTTTATGTTAATACGAATAATTAACAAAAGTAAATTACACAAAAAAAGCAAACATTTGTTAATTTTTTTGTGTAGTATTTGTAAGGTATACTCAACTAGACCGTATCGTGGGCAAATAATTAAAAATGTGTATAAAAAATAAGTGTTTTCAACTCAAAAAATTGCTGAGTTGCCGTGTTAAACGCACGCATTCCAAAGACCTTTTAAAGGACAATAACAGAAGAATATTTAACTGGTTTTCTGCGTGCGAGGTTAATACTCCCACAACATCACATATACAGGAACAACAAAAACAAACTGGACTGGATTATATTATTTATTTACCTTAACACAGCTGGGGCACCTCTCACCAACGGGAGGGGGTTGAATGAGGGGGGGATATTAAAGGCCATAGTCCACTACACGTGCTCATTGTGGATTGGAGTTTATGCAACAATTTACCTTGCTATGCTTATAAATTAACCAAATCACAGTGGTAGGGTACTTTGTAGTACCCATCTGGCTGGCTACGACCCTCAATTTGAAAATCTGTCGCCAAGCACCCATCGACAAACCAAACACAAGCCTATATGTATACGGTAATAAATAACTGAAAATTATACTGCAAATGTAAGAGAAAAGAAACGTTAAATATGTAGGTAGGTATAATAAAATTAACGTTTTATTGCGCAAATATGTTGTTTTATGACGCCTTTATTTAATAAAAAACGTTAACTAGTTAGTTATTTACACAAAAACAAACGTAAAATTTTAATTCTTAACTAGGTAAGCTGTAATTTTAATTGTTTACAAGGTATGCTTATTTGCCGACTAATTTCTATATAAAACAAAATATGTAATGGGTGTAACGAAAACGGTAAATTCATCCGAAAGAATATTAACTAAAGAGTACATCAGGTATAGACTCTAAATTCTATTGAATTCATAGCAATTGCTTACAAGTTTATTGAATTATAATTGGACTGGAATTTTACAAAAAACTTAAACCGACTTCAAAGTACAGTAAGAAGTGATCAAATCCTGATCTGATGACAATGGGACCAAACGGGAAGTATAAGCTTCCAGACAAAAAAAAACAAGTCGGTTAATATATGACTGAGTAATGATGTAACAAACATAAAAAAAAACAACCGAATTGAGAACCTCCTCCTTTTTTGAAGTCGGTTAAAAATCATAACCAAAATATCACCAGTCATAAGGTTGGAGATTTCGAGATGGCATATTTTAAAAACCTATGTTGGGTTAGTCATGCGGAACAACTTTTACAATGGGACCAATAGTGAATTCTCAAAAAAAAGTTTAACTTTTCTTACAAAATTTCAACCTTGCTCGATCGTAATGTACGAAAAGTAAAAAAAAAAACAGGTTTTTTTTTACTTTTTTTTTTCTCCACCCTTTCCGTTAGACCCAGTATTTATATCCTATTACGTTGTATCCTAAATAACAGTTCCCAAATGAAATAGGATATCCTTTTGAACTTTCAATGGTTTGTTTTACTTACAATAGCGGTGGGTCACTAACCAGTGAGTAGCATGGTATTCCTGCCCATGACAATGAAAACTACATGTCACGCGAAATGCGTCGCTTTGTGGAATATCAACGATAAATCCGAGATAAATCTGATGTTTGGTCTACTGTTTGCGAGTGGTGGGAACCAAATTGGGTGTTCCTGGTTCTTTTTGACTGTGGCCTGTGTTTGGCCGCAATCTCACCATGGTAAGTGATGATGTGGCCGAAGGTGGTGCACACACAAAGTCTAGAAGGAACTGGCTCTCAAGTGCAGCTGTCGATACACACCGATAGGTGCTTGGCGACAGATTTTCAACTTGAGGGTGTGTCACCGTGCTATGGGTTCCTCACGATTTTGTCCGTCACCGAAAGCTCAAGCTCATTGTAGGATTCGAACCCGGGACCTTCGTCTCGGCATCCGACGTCACTGAGCTATCATCGCATTAAAGGTCGATTATAATCTATTTACCCTTGTCATTATTGAAAAGCTTATCTTGGCGATAATCTAAGCTACTTAGTCTTGATTACTCTCTGACAACTCCTCTAGCTGCCAATGACAATTCCGTCAAAATCTGTTCAGCTCAGCTGTTTCGGAAATTAACCCGTACAAATATACAGACAAATAAAATTCCAAAAATGTTTTTTTGGGTGTTGGTAACGTGCAAATAATATGAGCTAAGGAAAAACCCTTTTAAGAAACTATAGACATACAATTCAGTAAGTTGCCATAAACGACAACAAGAGGAAAAAAATGCATATATCTTAAGAAACACGTAATTTTCCAAAGAAAATGCGTAAATCCCCCAATACACTGTGTGACGAGGATGTTCCATAGATCCATAGACCTACGGTAACAACTTACCACCAGGCCGGCCGTGTGCTTGTCTTCTGTCTTTGTGGTATAAAAACCATCCAAACAACAAAGACCATCGTGTCACCGACCGATATGAGTCAGTCACATCGAATATGTAAAGAATTTACATAATTCAACAACGACCTGACTGTTTATGTTCATTGTTAAAAAACTGACGTATGCTTGTGAGTTGAGCATTAGTTATAAGGTGTTCCGAAAAAGAACCGAAATTACACTTTGTGTCTAAGCGTAGCGTTTATTCGCTCAAAGAGCAGCTCGACTGGGGGAGTACCTCCACCTTACAGAATACCGCAGCCAAATAACTTTATGTTGTGTAAAGTTGTGTTCCGCCAGAGCTCATAGGGGAGGGGGGAAAGGTCGGTAACGCGTGAGCGATGTTTCGTGTGTTGCAAGCGTACATATGGCTAAGGTAACCGCTTACCATCAGGCGGGCCGTATGCTTGTTTACCGACTTGGTCGTATAAAAAAAAATGTTAGGATTTCTTGATGTGACGTTAGAAAGAGATTAAATTACAAGTTTGTAAAAAACAGAATTACCACTAGCTGTCCTTTTAACTCATATCCCAGGGGGATATTTTCACCACCAACTTGCTATGGTCTGCTTCACAGTGAGCTTAATCCACGTCTCCTCGCTTCGACATTTGACGCCACTAACCCTTGGCTATCTTCGCCAATAAAAGAATCATGGCGAGATCCATACATTGATTTGTACAAAAAAATAAAATCTTTTAGAGTTCACTTCCAATGTTGAGATTACATTACCAGCAGTATGTTAAAATACATGAAATATTTTATAGACCCCGCAAAACATAACAACTACATAACGGTTTCGTTAGCGAATAGTCGCGATTCGCCGGCATGCCACACAAATTCGCATTTTTATCCCGGGGTTTTAAAAATATTTTAAATGGCTCAAGTTATTCCTTAGGCACCAAGGATCCATTATAACGTCATTGTAAAGTCTTTAAAAATCTTTATTTTTAATCGACTTCAAAAAAAGGAGGAGTTTCGCAATTCGGCTGTTTATTTTTTTTATGTTTGTTACCTCGTAACTCCGTCATTTATTAACCGATTTGGAAAAATCTTTTTTTGTCTGGTAGGGTACACTTCCCTTTTGGTCCCATTGTCATCAAATCAGGATTTGATTACTTTTTAGTGTAGTTTGAAGTCGGTTTAAGTTTTTTGTAAAACTGCCCAATTATTTTGTACAAATCTCGCCATGATTCTTTAAAACATGCAGACTTAGGTGGGGCAGGAAACTACTATAGTTAATGAGGAGGTAGGAAGGTACGGGAAGTGTACGCTTGAAGCGATGCAGCATAATCGCCGATCAAGCGTCAATGTTCGAGCGCACTTTCTATTTCACGCGGCTGCGCTTGCGCCAGTCACACAGTTCATCACGATAACAGTAGACTGAAATCGTAGCAGGAGGATACATCTAAAGAGGTAGCGTATAATAGGTTCTCCCACTCAACATTTGGAGCAGCATGACTGAGGAAGTAACTCCATCTTAAAGAAGATCTCGGTCATCGAACAATTAACCCAAAGAAGCGCAATGACGTTCATTTGGATTGAAATCTATTCCGCCAATTTCCCACCATAGAAATTGCGCTCTGATTGGCTAAGACTTCGCCGCTAAGTCAAGGACACATGCGCTCTGCTTGGCCAAGTCAAGAACACATGATGCAGATGTTCAAAATCAGTGCAAATAAACTGATTAGTTTCAGAATTTGATAATTGATTACTTTCATGTGATGTTGTGTTCCTGCGGTGAGTAAGGTTATCAGAACTCTAGGTAGAACTTACGACGATATAATTTTATATTTTTCGGTTCATAGGCAGATTGGATACAACAGTCAAGTCGTAATCTATACTTCTATACTAATATTATAAAGAGGAAAGATTTGATTGTTTGTTTGTTTGTTTGTATTGAATAGGCTCCGAAAGTACTGAACCGATTTGAAAAATTCTTTCACTGTTGGGAAGCTACACTATCCCCGGGTAACATAGGCTACTTTTTATCACGGGAACGCGGGTGAAACCGCGCGAGACAGCTAGTATCTGAATAAATCAGGCTTGTTCTCATTTTGAATAAGGATAAAAATGTTTTTGCGCTCAAAATATGGAAGAATAAATACTACTTAATACATAACTAGTTTTCTTCCGCGTTCTCAAAGATCTAATATTCTTCCGGGATAAAAAATATCATTTAATGTTATTCCAAGTTATAATCTAACAGCTCTACTCAGCTCTTACTCACGCGCAGGAACACACAATTAAGTTATTTGGTTGTGGTATTCTGTGTAAGGCATCGAAACGGCATATTATTCTAATCCACAAAAAAAAAAGATTTTCACAGGTCTATTTAAAGTTTTATACTATTTTCTTTTCAAAATTATGACTATAATCACAGAATAAATAATAGTACTAACGTTAATTCAAGTTGAATCAAAGTTAGCCTACTGCCTATCGCATATACTGTGACTATCTCAGTGGCGCGTGACCGCACCGATGGACGCACTTGAATGGTCGCCCACAACGTGCCGCCTGGATATAATACAAGCTCGATCTATTATTGTATTTAGAGGGTTCCTTATATTATATCTATCTTTACTCACTTGATAAAAAAAACTATAGCTTTTTTCACTTCTTCCTCATATTTTCCTCAAGTCACGCACTAAAATTGCGTGCGCGCAATTTAAAAATGGCTACAAAGATTTACCTTCACAAGTTCAAATATAGCTAAATATAATATATAAATATCCTGTGTGACATTCCTCACACGTGGTCATCTGGTCCCAAACTAAGCAGAGCTTCCAGTTAACTGGTATACTACTTTTTGTTTATAAAATATACATAATAATTACACCCAGACTGAGGACAGACAAGTGCATGTCCTGTGTGGGAATCTAACTCACGACCTGCGGCGCAATAGTTGGGATCTTAAGGCGTCTACAGACGACACGATTTGACACCGAGTAGGGCCGATAAGTCGGACCGATCTCTCCTGTCATAGTACAAACTTTGCGTCAACTTGCCTCCTGACATTATCTGGTGCCAAATCGTGTCATACGGAGACGCTTTTAACCAACTGCGCCAACTAGCCCGTCAATAGGTAGATAGATACACCGTTGTAAATATTTACAACGGTTACTATAGTAAGGGGCACGAGTGGTGAGCAGAGATTGACACCTGCGCAGTAGTTAATTTTTCGGTCTGTTTGGTGAAATGAAGCAGCGGGGAGCGCCGAGCTGCACACGATTGGTTCGTCAGTCGATGCTCGTCGTCTATTGAATTCTCGCGTGTCATTTGACTACTGTGATTTGCAAATGCGCGAGTTTGCCCCCACTACTGCCTATCTGTGCTCACCATTCATGCCTCATACGTGATGTATCTAGAACGTATCTATGGTTTAATTATCTCACTGCGGATCTCTAATAACGTAACTGTATTAAATAAACCAACAAAGCCGGCTGTGGTCGATATAAAAAAAGCCTATTTCGAATGGACGACTGACTTTCGCCTGCGATTTCGTCTATTATGTAAAATTAAGAGAGAGATATTTTTTTAAATATCATTTCTACAATATTTTAGGACAACTGTCTCATAGAGATACAAGACAATATTGGTGAAATATACAATAAATAAATAAATAATAAATATATATCCTGTGACATTCCTCACACACGGTCATCCGATCCCAAACTAAGCAGAGCTTGTACTATGGAAACCAGATAACTGATATAATACATATACTACTTTTTGTTTGTAGATACATACTTAATATACATAATTACACCCAGACTGAGGACATACAGATATGTATGCACACAAATTCATGTCCTGTGCGGGAATCGTACCAACGACCTGCAGCGCAATAGCTAGAATCTTTACCAACTGCGCCATCTGGCCAATATGGTTTTTTAAATTAATATACAGAAAAATAGGATTATCAACGATTTTGTCGTGCTGATTATAGCCACTCGTGTCGTAACCTCAACTACCACCAGTAATGAATAGGACGACATTATGTCCCCTTAATTAGCTGACGAGGCACCCAATCAGAACAGGTCCCTGTAAGGTCAACCTGCCCCCTGCGTAGGCGAATACTGAATTACTACATGTTCGGCTCCGCTCGACCTATAAGGCCAGTTAATCTAAGACCCTTTTGTAGTTAGGGGTGTCAGATCTAAACGAATTTTTTCGATTGAATTCGTTTTCTTTGCCACACTAGCTGTCCCTCGCGGTTTCACACGGGTTCCCGTCAAGAATATAAGCTTTTTGTCCCAAAATTTACAATTTTCTAGACAACTTTTTAAATTTCTCTTTTCTATATTATGAATATCCTATCCTAACTAATATTATAAATGCGAAAGTGAGTTTGTTTGTTTGTTTGTGACGTCTTCACGCCGGCATGCACATAGACTATGGTAGGGAGAAGGACATAGGCTACTTTTTATCCCGGGAACGCGGGTGAATAAGCGGGGGACAGCTAGTTTAAAAATATTTAACATCATACAATCGATTATAATAATGAATCTTATTGTAAAGCAATAAGGTTAGTTTTCATATAAGATAACTGTCGTGGTCACAGGTATCAAGTAAATACGAAATATAAGATATCATCATCATCATCATCATCATCAGCCTATAATTTCTTAGCACAGGCCTCCTGCACACAAATTAAGGTTAAAGGGAAAAGGCACATACTCGTACTCCCGTGCCCACTGCGGATGGGTGGAGGTAGGCTGTTGGCGTCTCCAACCCGTCTAGGAGGCCTTCCGACTATCACAATTAAGTGATAACCGAGACCAACTGCTTTACGGTGGAAAACGCTAGAGTTGATATACCACCAGGCGGTTACCCATCCAGGTACCGACCACGACAGTGGTAGCTTAACTTTGCCGAACGATTAAGAACGGCTCATCATGATACACCACGAGCGCTTCAAGTTATCGTCTTTAACAATCATAAAAGAAAGCCAAAATCAAAAAAAATTACTAACTATTATTCAAATTCAAAATCATTTATTCAAATCTTATTCAAATAGACCTCCGCAGGCACTTATGAAAAGTCCGACTCTAAAACTAATTCGTAACAAATCTCAGCGCAATATACAACCGCAGCGGAATCGATCGCAGCCGGGTGATAAGCAGGGTGTTACAATGAGCCGCGGACCTGACCCAGTTTGCATCTAGCCCGGGTCTGTACCTGGGTAGAGAAAGCTCCAACTTGTTCTAAGCGAGAGGCGGAGGGTATGGTGGTTGAGCGGGAGCGGGCGCGGGCGCGGGCGAGGATTTATACTTTTTACTTACTTTTACAGCTTTTCATACATTTTTGCCGACGAGACATGTACCTTTTGTATGAAAAGCTGTAATTTATTTTTTCGATTTCTACTTTGTTCCCATAGTAAAAGTTGATCGTATTTATGAGTAGGTACTTTACGTGGTTTGGTTTAAGGGGGCCCTTCATGGCCAACGCAAGCGTAGCCTAAAAGCTTGTACTTTCATCCAACGTAATGTTTGACTGCGAAAAAAGACAGACACCATCAGAGCCATCGGTTATCAGTTGGTAAATTCCGCTGATCACTCGCGGCCGCTTCGCTAGGTCGTCATTCATGATTTCGCATATCATAAAACTTGTTCCAGGCCCATACTTCCTGTGATGTAATCTTACAAGTTTGTGAAAAAAAAGTTAGTTATTTAGAATCTCCAATACATTTGCAAGCATTGTTTAGAGCTGTTTTCTTTACTTTTACAATTTATAGGTACATTAGATATGGCCAAAGTTCAGGTAAAATTTGTGCAAAACCGCTGTTTTTCGGAGGCTTTTACTGAATTTGTTTCACACTTTTTTTTATTTTCGCCTAGTTATACTGCTAGATATAGTTCACAAGATACCAATTTGTTTAAAACATCTAACGAAAAGTGTTTAAAAACGCCATCATAAGTACAGAGCTTTTGTATGAAAAGTATGGTGAGCTGAGTGCTCTTAACGTCCTATTGTCGTATCCACCCCGTATAAAACAATTTTGCATATTAAAATTGTTTATTTATTTCCAACAAAACCATAAACAAAGTATGCTTACTACTGGTGCGTCCATGCTTGGCGAACCGAGCACGAGCCGAGCCACGAACGAGCACACTGCGAGCACGATTCGCGTAGCGTGGACGGGCTTGCGAGCCTCGAACGAGCGCGATTGTCAGTTTTTTCACGACCAAAGGGATTCGCATCATGCTCGTTGTAGGTTCGTTCGTGGCTCGGCTCGCATATGGCGATAGCGTCAGATAGGCTCTCGATCGAGGAACATTTTTATGTGATCACAAATTAACTATTTTTCATATTTTCCCCTTAATACCCCGAGACGTGGTTTCTCGGACCGAGGGGGCTCGAAACTGCATCAAGTCAGTTCCTTTCAAAGCATTGTATGCTTACCTTCAGCCACAACATCACATGACAAGATTGTGGTCAATGGCATGGGCGTAGCGAGGTACGGGTCGTTACCCCCTGAGAAACCCCCTCGTTCGCTGGTAAACTGTAATTCAAGGCTGGCTCATCCTGGCTACGCCCTTGGTCAATGGTAAGTCAATAAATCGCTCCCGCTCCCGCCTATCACTAACCGTACAGCTTATGAATTCTTGAATGCCGTTGAAATTACCTTCGTACTAAATAATAGATTTAAAATCAATAATGTTACGAATTTGGGGGAAAACTCGCTGTAGGTACAGTCGGGGAAATATGTGTACACTTTGCGAAATTTTAAAAAGTTTAGATTGAAATGCGAGCTTTCATAAGATTTCATATACAGAATTCTAAAATTCGTTTCGTTCGATGCTTTCGCCGCTTTCGGCTCGGATAAGTGTGCGTCCACCTTAATCATTACCTGGGTGACCGCACATAGGTCGAAAACTCGGAAAAAAAAACTCCCTGTCAATCGTTAACAGTGCAAGGTACTATCTGTTGAAAACATCTACTACCAAAACTATAATTTAAAAAAGCGGGAAATACATTTTCAGTCAGCGAGATAGTTCAACGGCGGAAGTGATAGCCCCACTTCCTATTACCGGCGGGCGGAACCGGATATTTCGATTTTTTGTTACTGGCGGGACTGTACTACTGTAGTGTCATCTGCCGAGCGGCTGAGGGCTTTTGAAAAACGACCTGTTTTGTGTATTTGCTCCTTGCACAGGTCGCTGAAAGAAATTTCGTATTAGTTAGTGTTTTATGACGTCATCGTTGAAATATCATCTCCACAATTTTATACAACATCTGTCTCATAGCGCAAAACAATCACATTGTCGAAATATTCAACGATTGCTGAGATACACACGGATTAGATTTTCCATAGAATCCGCCATTTTTATTTATGCTATCGTGATTTTAATATGAAATATCATGGCCACAATGTTGTACAACAACTGTCTCATAGCGCTATATAATCAAATTAATGAAATGCAACGATTGCTGAGATACACACGGATTAGATTTTCCATAGATTCCGCCATTTTTATTCCATAGTGATTTTCATTGAATCTATTTAAATATAGAACACTCGAACTTTAAATTGTAATTTATATTTTTTTTTGTTACAGGTAAATGGAAACATCAAAGTATAATACAGAAAGGACACTTGCATTGTTGAGTCACTGAAGTCGGTTATAGAGTTTGTATATACCTAATAAAAAAAGCACTTACCTTCAAACAGGCTTTGGTCCGTTTATTAGAACGTCAATCAAAGCTGTCAAGTTTTAAACCGAGATTAAAACAATTGAATTTGAATCCTGATCCTTTGGCATAATGTTTATTTTCGATTAACACAATCTAATTATTGAGATTTGACTTTATGTTTAGATTCTCGTTCTAAAATACAGGCCTACGATTCCATGTAGTGATGAGACGAAACCGGAGGAAGTACTTATATTATCAAGGTTATATAAGGTATAACTAAAATACTGAAGTTTGTGGAAATATGCGCAAAAACAATAACAGATTTATTAAGTGACGTAAATGCGATCATTTTGAAGCGTCTACCTTGTGAAACTGATGCATAGAGTAGAAAAAAACGCAGATTAGTGACATCGGTCAATAAAGATTGACTAGGTAATATGAATTTTTACACAGTTCTTACATTTACAATACTTTTCCTGCAAATATTTGTTTCAGTGATTCGCCATTAGATCCGAAAAAAAACCGTATTATCATCAATTTAATTTGAATCCCAAACCTATGATATATGGTTTATTTAAATAACTATTCTTGGGTCTCACAGTAGAATTTCTACTCTTCCTCTTTCTTCTACTGTGCCTTAGTCTATAAACACGGTAAAAAATACACAGCCTTGCCGGCGTTAGGCAAAGCATGTAGTCACGTCTTTATGTGCCGCATCTGCAATAATCCATTCAACACGCCATAATACAAAAAAAATATGAAATCAATAAAAAATACATCCATCCTTTTCCGACGCCCACACTGTTCATGAAGACAATTTAGACAGACACACAGAACTATATCCATTTCAGTCACACACGTGACCTGTTAAGCGTGTGAAAGTGACGCAAGACACGTGCGCGAGAGTTTAATAATAGCGACTCAGATCAATGATCTATGAAATTGATCTTGTTTTATAGCAAGCGCGGATGGACGCCCGCGCCGGTAAATGAAATGATTTGTTTTCTGTAGATTTTTTCTATTTAAAAGATATCTAAATAACAAATGACGTATTCTTTTGACACTTTAAGAGGAAATGCTAGTGGCGTTTGTTCCATACAAACGTAATCCTCAGATTCCTCTCTGGATAATTATACTAGAGCAATGATTATTATACCATGCAATCTGTAGGTACCACTGTATGTCCCTAGGTTGTGTTTTTCTCCATAAATTAATTACTATAAAAATAAAAAAAGCCTTCTAAAATCACAAAAACTGTCGATTTTTGACGCCCTTATCAGACGTCCAGCGAACTAATTTGAAGAATATAAAAAAAGCAAAGGAAAACCGATAGACATAGCCAAAGCCCTTCTTATATGATTCTTAATTTTTTTAAATAGGTCCAGTTTTTGAGGAGAAAACCGGGGATTACGAAATAGCGATTTCGTCTAATTTAAATAGGTATAAACTGTCCAAGCTGTAGTTGTCTCTATCGTCCTCTGGCGGCTAACTCGGGCACAGCGCGACAGCAATAGATATGTTAAAAACCTATTTTTCAAATTTCTTGCACCATCCTTTCCTCTTAAATAGCCTACAAACTTTTGCAGAGCACTACGTTAATTCTAAATTACACCCTAACGCCACGCCCAATAGGTCGCAATTCCTTTGCGAAAATACTATTCTTTATTATGCCTGAAGTCCTGAACCCACAACCTGTGGCATGGCAATGATAATCTGAAATTACCCCCGGTTTGGTAGTCAACCTTCAACCAAGAAGAACCGGCAAGAAACTCAGTCCGGTAAATTACTTTTTTTATCATGGCGTCATACGTCCGACCATTGCCCAGACTCAATAAAAAACTATAATCGATGTCGTCGAGAGCCGTCGCTTCGATGGACAATTTATTGTGCTCCTTTGTAGCTCTCAATGCTACTCTCCAGTCTCCACTAATGGCACTCCACTTGAGTTGCAAGTTGCAACACAGGCAGGACCAGCGCGTACTAGTAGTACAGTACCTACTGGCGCAAGTGAGCTGTGCCTTCTCTATTTGAAACTCTTTGGTTTTTCTACGGCTGCCACTGATTTGTAACTATGCTGGATAGCTGATTTTTGAGCCGATTATCGCTCCCAGACTATGTTTTTTTACTATTGATTTTTGTTTTGACCATAAAGCATTTTTTTTAATATCACTAACAAATACGCGTACGCAGATCTTCTCAGAGAAATCTTTTCAATCCCTTTTTGAAGAACCCTATGTTTTTGAACAGGGCTTTGAAAAAGAGTTGAGAAGAGTCGCTGTGTCAGCACCAGCAACGGAACGGACAAAACGCAGTGTCTCTCGTTGACGGTAGCCAGACACGTTCTGCAAAGTACTTTAGCGTTCCATGGTTTCAAGCTCAAGCTCAGTAGGATTCAAACCTGGGACCTTCGTCTCGGCATACGAACTCACTACCACAGCACATGTCCTATTTCTAGACAAAACCAACAAAACACCCAATCCATATTCCTAGTCTTAGAAAGCGATCGCTTCGATGGGCGCCCATTGTGCCTATTGTTCCGGCACTCAGTGTGAGTGGCACGGCACTCCACTCGCGACACTACTCGCGCTAGTTACTTGACTGCCTTTTGTTTGACAAACTTAGCTTGAAGACGTTTGCTTTTACAAGTCTTAACTTTTAAAAGTTTGCAAATTAATTGAAAGTTCGTTCTTGCGTGGTCGTGTCAAAGTCAAAATCAAAGCCATTTATTCAGTTTAGGCACTTATTAACGTTACAGTTGAAAAGCAAAAACTTGCGAGGCATTTTTTTGTGGATCTTTCTTTTAAACCTTTTAGTTTCTGGTGTATTCCGAACCGGAGGTAAATTCAACTGTATGTACCTACCTACCAATTTAACGTTCATAAGTGCCTTACCAGGGCCTAAACTAAATAAATGACTTTTTGATTTTGTTCTAAATACTTACTTAAGATGTCACTTAGGACAGGATGCAAGAGCTGAGAGAATCTGCTTATCTAGCTTCGTCTAAATCGATGTTATTTCCCTATGTTTAGTTTTAGCTGCAGTTATCTACATGTAATCTTTAAGCTAAATCTTTCTGTGCGTCCGCCGCTCGACACTCGCTCGAATTTCATTTAAGACTAGGGTTGTCACGACATTTTTTTTTATTAAAAATAGAAACTCATATAAAAAACAAAATTAAATAGTAATGCATTTGTTCGCAGCGAGGTATTGCAAGCGTTATAGACTACGGTAACCGCTTACCATAAGGCGGCGTGTTTAACTTATCCGCCGGTGTACGCGTAAAGAAAGCTTACATCTGGAAAGTCCAATGTGAAACCAGACTGTGCATTCATAAATTCTCCAAATATGGGAGCTCGTCTCGTTGATTGAGTTCGCTCTCTGATTTATTTATAACTAGATGGTGTCCCGCTGTTTTACTTGTATTCCCGACGATAATAGCTAATAATAATTATAGCATCAACCCGTGACACCTACAATGAACTTAGCACGTGGGTACTTAGTACCCACCTGGCTGTCTGCCACACTCAAGTTGAACTGTTGCTAAGCTGCTACGGGTTTGTTCCGTCAGCTGCACTTGAGTGCCAGTTCCTTCTAAGTCTAAGCTTCATGTGCACCGCCTTTGGCTACATCATCACTTACACATCAACACACACATAGTGCTGCAAGGACACTCTCTCGTCAAGGGACGTGCTCAAGTGTAGACTAGACACGGAGTCAATGTAAAATACTTTTTATTTATAGATTAGACTAGCTGACCCCCGCAGTTTTACCTGCGTATGGTATTTTTTATGCACGGAACCCTAATTATTTTTCTAAAATAAAGTAGCCTACGTTACTCCATAACATCAGCTATCTACCATTGAAAGTCGGTCCAGCCGTTTCGGAGATATGCCGGAATAGACAGAGAGACTACATAATTTTGTAAAAACCTGTTATTTCATTACAAACGAACACTAACTTTATTTATTTGTATAGATAATAACAATACTAATATTCTGAGTCATTCTTCACACGATTATTTGATCCCAACGCAAAGCTTTAGTGAGCGTGACAACCCTACATTAAATCTCCGAATAACATTTTGATTTATGAGTCCACTATTAATTGGTTCATAACATCGCTTTATAAATTTTACGCTAATCTTTAAACAGATCAAAAGTTTTATATCTATTAATACATGAAACAGGCCAACTGAAATAAAATATTATACTTACAAGCGACCCGCCCCGGCTTCGCACGGGTGCAATGTAGGTAGTATGGTGTCAGTTCCGCAACCGGGCACGGTATCACGAACTGTTTTTTGGTAATTCTATAGTATCTTCTAAAATATTAATGATAATGATATGCTGTAAAGAACAAATTGTATCTACATTAAATGTCCAACAGACCGGTCTGAACAACGTTTGTTCTAGCGTTACGATTAAAAACGTTACGATAAAAAGTTACGATTAAACGATTAAAAAGTCACCGTGTATAGTAATTTTCATCGAGGAAATATCCCTTTAGAGTAGTAATAATGAACAATCAAATTCCGAAACTCGTCAGTGATTTGTCACTGAATTTGAACAGTAAGCACCAATCACTGCATCGAGTGTTTTTGACTTGGCCAATCAGAGTGCATGCGTGCTTGGCTTAGCCAATCAGAGCGCGTTGTCGATGGTGGGAAATTGGCGGAATATATTTCAACCAAAATTAACGTCATTGCGCTTCTTTGGGTTAATTGTTCGATGGTAATTTTATACTTACATAAAATCTTTATTAGGTTTTAAGCGGATACACAGACAGACACGCGGAAAGCGACTTTGTTTCATTCTATGTGGAGAAGAAAAGATAGTAACATGAATACATTATGGTGCGTCCATGCTACGCGAACCGAGCACGAGCCGAGCCAGGAACGAACCTACAACGAGCACGACGCGAATCCCTCTGATCGTGAAAAAACTGACAATCGCGCTCGTGCGAGGCTCGCAAGACCGTCCACGCTACGCGAATCGTGCTCGCAGTGTGCTCGTTCGTGGCTCGGCTCGTGCTCGGTTCGCCAAGCATGGACGCACCATAATATAATAGAGTAGTAGAAAATAGAAGTCCATTTAAATGAAATTCATTATCATTGAATTACGCGGTAGCCGCGCGGATGGGTAGAACGTTCGGTGACGCGCGATTGATGTTATATTTCTTTTCTCTGTGGATGCCCCGGTGATTCAAGCGTCCATATGGCTACGGTAACCGCTTACCATCAGGCGGGCCGTACGCTTGTTTGATGACTTAGTTGTATAAAAAATCACGGTACAGTTTTATATGTACATACTTATAATTAGTTAGTGTCCAAAAAAAAAATTGCATACCACAGTTTGAAATGTTTATAACCTCAATTAGTGACAGACAAACATACACATCGTATTTATCAAGATGTAAATGCGTAAATTATTAATTATATAATTTAGAATTTCACTCGCGTCATAGTTTGTAACCTAATTTTATTTCGTGGATTAAATGTTGCTCTGCCAAATGTTCCGAGACGGTAGTCAAGTCAGAGTTCGATCTATTCTGATGATAAACTGAGAAATCTACCGCTTGTAAACGTGTTATGAGGAGTTGTTGGCCCTTTTGCCTACGGCTACCTTCTACCATCGCACCTCTCGCCAAAGACGAGGAGTTCTCAAACATTTGGAATCAAAATGGTACAAACATTTGCAATCAGATCAATTTTTTGAGAGGTAGAGCGTAGCGTTTATTCGCTCAAAGAGCAGCTCGACTGTGGAAGTACCTCCACCTTACAGAATACCGCAGCCAAATAACTTTAGCTTGTGTAAAGTTGTGTTCCTGCGCGTGAGTAAAGTCGCCAGAGCTCATAGGGGAGGGGGGAAAGGTCGGTAACGCGTGAGCGATGCTTCTTGTGTTGCAAGCGTCCATATGGCTACGGTAACCGCTAGCCATCAGGCGGGCCGTATGCTTGTTTACAGGCTTATTTGTTTAAAAAAAAGAACAATCATACCGGTTACCGTAGCCCTAGTGACGCTTGCAATACCTAGGTGACCTAGGCCTAGGCTCTCGCCCTTCCCCCCTCCTTTGGCGGCGGTATTCTACTAACGGAAAGGGTATATTCATAAAAGCGACGCCAAAATCAGAATCAAAAAGTCATTTATTCAGTGTAGGCCCTGGTAAGGCACTTATGAACGTTAAATTGGTACATACAGTTGAATTTACCACCGGTTCGGAATACACTTAAACTGAGAACTCCGGCAAGAAACTCAGCAAGACTTTTTTTTGTGGAAAATCTTTTCATATTACAGCTTTTTCCAAATATTTATTATATACAATTTATTCATACAATTATCACTTAGCCAGGGGGGATGCAAGTGCAGAGAGAAGCTACTACAACCATATATTCTTGTCTTCCACGTAGCCACCTTATCTAGGCTTGGTCAATTAACCTCTGCTTTATGAAATCTTTGAATTTATTATAAAACATTTTAGTTACTTCGAGTGGGATTTTATCATAGTATGGAACGCAATTTCCGAGAAAAGACTTATTAAGAACAAACATCTGCAATAATATTAGTAGGTACCTACCTACCTACTTAACTATAACTATATTCACATCCGCGTACTGAAAACCTCGGCTATCCGTCAGTAATAGGAATTCCTCTTACGTATAAAATTACCGTTAAAATCGTTTCAACTCATTTTAAACTAAGTATGTATTGTAAATAAGAACCGTACGAAGGCATTGTCTTTAGTGTTGTATGTATCATATATGCTTTGCTATGTGGAATCTGTCTGTCCATTGTTTAGGGTTCCGTATCCAATCATAAGACTCCGCTGTCCGTCCGTCCGTCTATCTGTCAGTGGGCTGTATCTTATGAACCGTAATAGGTAGACACTTGAAATTCACAGAAAACGTATTTCTATTGCAAATAATAAAAATGAAATAATTTACAATTAAAGGGTCCATACAAAAAACGTCTTCTTTTGGTGTTTTATTTTATTTGCACCTACTATTCATTTCACAGTCAATTTGAGTAAGGTTACGGAACCCTCCGTGTGCTAGTCCGACTCGTACTTGGCCGGTTTTCTTTCTGCACTCCCTCATGTAAACTTGAACTAAACCAAATCTCGCATACCCAAAAGGCTACATGTTATTTTTTTTGGCAGGATCTTGCAGTGTGACGTTTATTTTCATAAATTCGTGTATTTTGAGTTTTATTGCATATTATCGGTGGTATTTTACCCAATAAAGATCATCCATGTGCACCATCCATGTGAAGAGTTTTATTACAATTACCACAATTGTAGTAAAACATGACTTTTATGGACGGTGACTGACTGAGGACTATAATGTGAAGTGATTTATTGTGACTGGAAATTATAATATAATTCGACACTGGCTGAAATAAGTCCTATTTTGTATTTGGTTGCCAAACTTAAAACTAAGAAGAAGGGGTACATAGATTTGTCTTCACGTATAGATTACAACAGTTGCCTGCCTTTTCTTTTTTAGGTAAGATGGCTTGCGTTTGGCCTCAGACTGACTCCAAGAGGAGTTTTGACAAGTCCAAGGATGCAGTTACGCTTATTCACTCTGACCTTGAAGACATATAGGTTAGGTGTCGGAAACATAACCTCGGAAGAGTCTGCCTATCGTGTCCTATACCTACTATTAAACGAACTATCATCATCATCAGCCTATAATGTCCCACTGCTGAGCACTGGCCTCCTTTCACAAATGAGGGTGAAAGGGACTGGGCGATACTCCACCACGCGTGCCCACTGCGGATCGGTGGAGGTAGGCTAGTGGTCAACCTACTGTTGGAGTTTTTCAAGCCGCCTAGGAGGCATCCAACTAGGAGCTTAAAGACTATCACAATTAAGTGATAACCAGGACCAACGGCTTTACGTGCCTTCCGAAGCACGGAATCGCTTTGTAATAGCACTAGGTGGTCACGAACCTATAAATATAAATTTGTATAAGTATGTTTTGAGATCTCGAAAACGTCTCTCACGATTTCGATGGCTATTTACGGTTTTGGGGTGAAAAATCGACCCAGATCTTATTTTTGGGAAAACGCGTTTTTCCGAATTTTCTAGCAAAGCCTGGTCACCTAGTTACTAAAACTTATAAGGCAACTGCTTACCAAGCGTTCCTATTTCAAAATAGTTAATTGTTCCTTAATGACTGTCGTATACATGCATATAAAGTCGTTGCAGCCAAGATGGCGGCGCTCGTTAATCACAACTGGCCACAGGTGTTGACTGCACGCTGCCCACTGTATAGATGCAGCCGTATACGTTGTGTGGAACTTGGCGATATTTTACCGATTTGGTGATATGAATAACTTTTTTGGAAATAATCTGATCGCAAACTAAGCAGAGCTTGTACAATTGTATCTTGTTGTTTATTCAAATCTAATACAGGCAAAGGGATCAAAGCCATACAGTCTTGTTTTGTTTTTAATTATAGAAAGAAGGTCAAAGTAAAATTTTAGAAACCAAACTGTTAATAATTTCGTTTTAATTTCAATTTTATCGATTTTGAAAACGTATCGACTATCGCTCGCAGGGCAATACTCTATACAAATAATTTTGTAATCTATAATTGGCCGCGTGTAGGTAAGAACAGCTCGACCAAGTTGACATAGTTTGTTGTGTTCGTAATTGTCAGGATTTTTGTTGGAAAATCCACCGGAAAAGTTGAAAATGTCACCCGGGCGACGTCGCGTGAGCAGCTAGTTACAAATTAAATAAAACTATGCAGTAGATAGCACTTATTTCTCGATACAATCGATTAATTAGACGTCACTCGATACATCGTTAATCAAGCGCGCGGCGCGTCGCACGTGTGACGTCACGGAGAATGTTTTTAATACGCATTTATCAATCATCATAATATTTTGATAAAATCAGATCGTTGTGCATTGGATTGGCTGATGTAGTAAAGTATTTGAAGAATGGAATTTTACAGTAATGTTTGAGTCATCAATCGCACTTTGGTAGAACTTGGCGCGGTGCACTACCCTGTACCTTCCTTATTCGTGTTCACTTTGAAGAGAGGTAGAGCATAGCGTTTATTCGCTCAAAGAGCAGCTCGACTGGGGAAGTACCTCCACCTTACAGAATACCGCAGCCAAATAACTTTATGTTGTGTAAAGTTGTGTTCCTGCGCGTGAGTAAGGTCCCCAGAGCTCATAGGGGAGGGGGGATAGGTCGATAAGGCGTGAGCGATGCTTCGTGTATTGCAAGCGTCTATATGGCTACGGTAACCGCTTACCATCAGTCGGGCCGCATGCTTGTATATCGACTAAGTTGTATAAAAAAAAAAATAGGCACCATAGAAGACATTTTTAAGGGCCAGTTGCCGTAAAGTTTTGATACCCTGACGGATCGTGGGTTCGATTCCCTCCCATTACAAACATTCTGTCTATGAATATGTTTGCCTTTTTTATAACAGAATCGGCACCAATGTGTTCTTGTTCTGAATAAATAAACTAAACCAAACCTTTACTTAGTCACCTTTCTTTTTCATTCGTTTGAGACCTAACATTGAATTTGCAATGCATTATGATCAACAAATGCAATTTTCCGATAACACAAATTAAATTTCAATTTATTGTTTCATTTGAACCAGCCGGAAAATTATTAATTTAAATTACATTAAGTTTGTAATTTGTTTTTTAATGTTAACATTCATATATGCTTTTCTATTTAATAAAACTCTTAACACTTTTTAATACAACTTAGTCTACGAACGGCAAGCATAATGTTCGGCTGGTGTTAAGCGGTTCCCGTAGCCGTATGGACGTTTGGAACACACGAGGCATCACTCACGCCGACACAATGTGCTCTGGCAACCGTGCTCACGTGCAGGAACACAACAT
The DNA here is from genome assembly GCA_947623365.1 of Achlya flavicornis. Classification (NCBI taxonomy): domain Eukaryota; kingdom Metazoa; phylum Arthropoda; class Insecta; order Lepidoptera; family Drepanidae; genus Achlya; species Achlya flavicornis. The sequence continues at coordinate 9,420,334 of OX392494.1, read as the reverse complement.
AAAGTTATTAGACTGCGGTATTCTGCAAGGTTACCCCTGTCGAGCTGCACTTAGAAAAAAAATACGCTAATTAAGTATTACAGGTTAAAGAGATACAGTCCCGTGACAGACAGACGAGGCTAGCTCCTGTTGGGTACCTTTGGGTCATCATCATCATTGGCACATAATGTCCCACTGCTGAGCTCAGGCCTCCTTTCACAAATCAGGGTGAAAGGGAATGGGCAGATACTCCACCACGCGTGCCCACTGCGGATCGGTGGAGGTAGGCTAGTGGTCAACCTACTGTTGGATTTTTTAGTAGGCCTCCAACTAGCTTAACGAGTATCACAATTAACTGATAGCCGCGACCAACGGCTTTACGTGCCTTCCGAAGCACGGAAACGCTCGATTTGAAATACCACTAGGCGGTCACCCATCCAGGTACCGACCATGACAGACATAGCTTAACTTTGCGGATCGATTAAGAACGGCTTATCATGTAACACCACCTGAGCAATTCACCTTAGCTACAGAGAATCTTCTTTTAGTTGTAAAAAAACATGACACACCGATAACAGGATTAATTTCAAACGCCAAATATTTCATTATTAATATTTATTCTAATACTAATGCAAGTGGTGGCCAAAGTTTTGAGTAACTAGGACGTCATTATCGCCGCCCGGCACGACTCAACTTGTGTGTGATGTAGGGTACAGTGGATTTCAAACTTTTATTCAATGTGATTCAATGAGATCTGTATTCAGGGCGACAGGACAAGGGAGTTTTTTTTTTTTTTTTATACCACTTAGGTGGCAAACAAGCATACGGCCCGCCTGATGGTAAGCGGTTAACGTAGCCTATGGACGCTTGCAACACCAGGGGTATCACGCGCGCGTTGCCGACCCTGCAAAATCAAACAATCATTTGCCATTTTATACATCATAGACAGTGACTGGTATTTGTCAGACCTGTCTAAAACCGGGGGCTAATGAGACAAAGAGGGCGTAATGAAAAAGTTTGAGAATCTCTGTCCCATAACGAACGCCTATAAACGTCTCAAGTTGAGCAGCAAAATGCAACTGCTTTCGCACGTACTGCATAATTAAATCATATTTCATACCCCGGTGTTACTTACGTATTTAGTAACTGTTACCAGTTGATATAGCTACGAATATCTACCACCACTGAGTGTGGAGGGGTTTTAACGTTCCTAGGCTTCATATCAAATACATGGATCAGATTATATCGGGCGTCAATGGCGTTAATTACCATATTGACTGTCATCGAGATTTCACCCCCAATTTTAGCTACCGAGGACTGGATGTTTAGTCCACTGCAAACGGCAACACCTAGTTGAAACCAGAACTGTTTTGAAAAAGGCTAAAAGGAGTTTTCTTCCGCGGACGCTCGGACTGTGGAATGAGCTCCCCGCCGTGGTTTTCCCAATGGAGTACAGCATGGGGTTCTTCAAAAAGGCTGTGAAGAGTTTTCTTCAGGGTCGGCAACGCGCAAGTGATACCCCCGGTGTTGCAAGCGTCCATAGGCTACGTTAACTGCTTACCATCAGGCGGGCCGTATGCTTGTTGGCCACATCAGTGGTATAAAAAAAAAAAGTTCTACTCAGCTAAACCTAGGTGTAGCCCCACTTTGGCTTTAACGTAAAATATACACATTATACAAGCTCCTGATGACCGATCGAAATCTAAATTAAGGGTGGCCAAACATAAAAAACTATATCCACAAAATAAATATGACCGAATTCAAATCAACTGACCTACAAAAAAGCTGCTCAAACATTATCCCATATAACTTTATTAACAAGTCCATATTTGAGAACCAGTGTCTGGCGAGGTGCCAAGCACGAGCGCAGGCCTACTGGGCCCCAGTAAATAACTTGCCGTTTACGAGGCCGTTCCACTGCCGCCTTGCCGTAGTTTAAGGTATTTCGATAATTTACAACCTTACTATGAAATATTGTTATAATAATAATAAACTGCTCGAGTTTCTGTATAAGGGAACTGCAGCTTGCAATTTGGAGCTTAAATATTTTGACGTTAATTTAGAAGTCAGGGAATTTTGTTCAGTGAAGACATTTCTGCAGGGCCGGCAATGTCCATAGGCTACGGTAACCGGTATAAAAAAAAAAAAATTAACGCGCCGCGCCGAACCCACAGCTAGCGGTCCACAGTTCTAGGGCGCTCTGCTTGACCGCGCCGCGTTGCTCAAAGACAGTCAACATGGAACGCAGAACTCTATAGACCGTTCGTTGTGGAATCGGAATATTTCTTGTGTTTTTATGTTATTATCCACGTCATTTTATGATTTGCACAAGAGGCATATAGTAACTGATTTATTGTATGAATCAAAGAATTTAAAACGTCCAGAAGGATAGTCGCCTCTATGGCAACATGAAATAAACAAGCCAGAATTTACAGTATTTGACAGCCGTGCGCAGTACGAACTGAGAGCGATTTGCTCAGGGAGCCCCTCATGCGGAGTGAAATTAAATGTCATGCTTTAGTAAGGCGGATTATCCATCTGGGTAGAGGCACGATGCCCTATGAAAATCTTTGGTATGAATTTAAAAAGTGAGGTCACGAAATATATTTATATTTTCTAGATTTCTAATTGAAATTGTTTTTTGTATATTTTTAACCGACTTCAAAAAAAGGAGGAGGTTCTCAATTCGACTGTATGTTTTTTTTTTTTTTTTTTTTATGTTTGTTACCTCATAACTCCGTCATTTATTAACCGATTTGGAAAATTCTTGTTTTGACTGGAAGGGTACACTTCCCGTTTGGTCCCATTGTCAGCAGATCAGGATTTGATTACTTCTTAGTGTACTTTGAAGTCGGTTTAAGTTTTTTGTAAAACAGTCCAATTATTACTCAACTCAATTTTTTTTAATGGTGTTTTCAAAGAATTTAAAACGTCCAGAAGGCTAGTCGCCTCTATGGCAACATGAAATAAACAAGCCAGAATTGACAGTATTTGACAGCCGTGCGCAGTACGAACTGAGAGCGATTTGCTCAGGGAGCCCCTCAAGCGGAGTGAAATTAAATGTCATGCTTTAGTAAGGCGGATTATCCATCTGGGTAGAGGCACGATGCCCTATGAAAATCTTTGGGTGTTTTATAGCATTGGACAGGCCAGAACTGGACATTTTCTTTCAGATATGAAACCATTCCGTTTACAAGCTAGCACAGTGACCCGTGAGTCCCGTGACATTCGGTCAAATATACGTACAGCAGAGGGACAGCATTTGGGGCCCAATTTTTGCCCTTTTGGCACGGAACCCCAGACAGCGAAAACCTCTGTATGTTTGTTTTCAAGTACCTTTCTAAGCTGTTTGTGTGTACTGTAGTTTTGTTAGCAGCTCTTTATATGTCCCACTGCTGAGCACAGGCCTTCTTTCACAAATGAGTGTGAAAGGAAATGGGCAAGCAAACCGGCAAATACTCCTCAACGCATGCCCACGCCCACTGCGGATCGGTATTATGATTTTATAAGTACATACAAGTACATATTGTCAAATTTTCATGTCAAACCAAAGTGAAATTTAACCGGTGACCACAGACAATCAAATTCCATCCTAAACAAAGACATAACTGTTGTTTTCAATAACTCACAGTGTACCATAGAGACGAAGCTCTCGTTAAATTAATTAATTGCCATCCGACTCCACACTCTACATTGTCTTTGGGCTATTATTCGCACAATGGCATGTTTGGGGTGTCGCCCGTGATCGAGAGCGTATTCGATGCTTATGGGTTCCACTTTGGATATTCTATGAAGCGATGATAGCTTCTTGGTATTGACATGGATCACACATACTGTAATATCTTTTGTCTCTCTCTTGACGACTCAATGGCACAATCGTTTTGAAATTTGGCACGCCGGTAAAATACGACCGCTGATAAACAAAAATAGTGTTAGGACAGACGTATTATAGTTTTCTAAAAGATAGGATAAGAATAACTCATTAGCCTTACTAGATATCGTAAAAAGGATTAAAACAAAATGATTTATGCCCTGGAATAACATTGTTCACAACAGATGCATTTTATCCCGGTAAAACATTATTAAAACGCAAGAAATATTCTCTAAAAATTCAAAATGACGATCATCCTTCAGTACGTCCGCACAAACTTCACATTTATAATACATAAGTGGTGACCTGATTCGCGGTGGACAGAGGTTGCCACTCGTCGGTGTACAGAATCGAGTTGTTTTTACAAACCACTTCCATTTCAAAGCTCCCGCGAGAGTAAATACTTTAAAATATTCAAATTGGGTCGGTCAAGGTTGGAGCCAATCATGTTGCAGCTCTGAAATTATACCGCCATATTTGCTTTTAATATTTTTTGTGTTGTACTTGTAACCTTATTCTCTTTCTTTATTTCTACTGTTAGCTAGCCGCTCCCTGTATTCTTTTCCTCCCACGACCCGATGAAGTCTGGCTCGCTTACTCACGCGCAGGAACACAAAATAAAGTTATTTGGCTGCGGTGTTATTTAAGGTGGAGGTACTTCCACAGTCGAGCTGCTCTTTGAGCGAATAAACTTCTCAAACTCTCTTTCTAGAGAAGTTGAGAAGTTTATTAAGTCTTACAAACTTAATTCCTATAATAGATCGTGTGTGCAAAATTTCAATTTTCTCTACGGTTAATAAATGTATAACTGTCTCTCCTTTTATACTTGTATAGCTGTCTCCTTCGGTTTCACCCGCGTTCCCAGAATAAAAAGCCTATAAGAATCGGTGATTATGTAGCTTCCTATTAGTGAAAGAATTTTTCGCATCCGACTGGTAGTTCCAAAGATTAGCCCGTAAGAACTATTCCGCTTTACTATATTATAGTATGGTATTGATAGATATCCTACCAATGTGCTAAATGCGAAAATCTGATTGCTTATTTATGACCTTCGCTTCAACGCTACGAACGTGAAGGAAGGCACACGCGTAGATCATAACCTGGTATAATACACTCAAAAAATGGTTCTACAAAACTAGTTATGTATGTTGACGTTTTGTTGTCGGGAAACTAACTTTAGTTACATTTAATCGTATATCTCTTTGATTTAATCAAATAATTTAGTAATGAACCAAAACTAGTTTTGGTACTGGTAAGTTTTAGTTCGCAACTCACTCTGTTTAGCTTATTGGTAGTCAAATTTTGTGTTACTGTTAAATAATTTTTATTTTCAGTGTATTTTCTGTTATCCAGACAAAACATAACACAACAACACTAGTAGATAATAATACCAAGGGCAGTCTAATTTTAATTTCATTACATATTTCTACAGCATCCCGAGACCCGAGACGATTTATAATTTTCGATATAATAATTAAAATTTATGCAAAACGTATCGAAACCAACCACCGTACATTGAATGCAGAACCCCCGATACCAAAATTTATGGAAAACATTAATCATCACGCGAAGGGGTGACCAGAGACAATACTGTATTGCTCTGAATGGCGGAATTCCGACAAACCTCTATGGTATGGCGGTTAAAAAGACAAATGGCGGAACTCTGCAGTTTATTTTACTCGGTTTTATTCTGTATGCCAATTTTGTTCAGATTTAAAATATAATGGACGAATTTCTTGATAAAAGTTTGAGAAACTGATTATAATCATTAAAACAATGGTGGGATGCAAACATATCATCATCCATCATAAAGCAATTTTTTTTTATACTACTATGGTGGCTAACAAGCATACGGCCTGCCTGATGGTAAGCAGTTACCGTAGCCTATGGACGCTTGCCGACCCTAAAAAAATCTCTTCACGCCCTTTTTAAAGAACCCCATGCTACTCCTACATTGGGAAAACCATGGCGGGGAAGCTCATTCCACAGTTTGCAATAATTTAAGCAAAGTAACAAACAATACGATGATTGTTTTTTCTCCTTCTTTGGCTATAACCTTGCTATAACCCAAACATGACAAAACGTTATTTATTCGTCAATGACACTCGCCAAACAAACCGCAAAAAATCCTGCCTTTTTTTTCATTCTTTCCATATTTAGAAGTTTAAACGAATTTACATAATACTGGGTGGAGATTTCGAGATGGCATATTTTCGAAACCTATGTTGGGTTAGTCATGCTGAACAACTTTTACTATGGGACCAATAGTGTATATCGTCCCCGTAGCGCGAGAATTAACTAAGTCTAAAAAGTGTGTTTTGAGATAATCGCGTTTGAAAGTTTGGAAAATTGAAATGGCCCTAACTTTTTACAGGTATTACAGATTTTCAAAATTCTTTTCTCGTTTTGAAGCAAATATTGTAAAGTTTTTGACTATATAAAAATGGTGGGTAAAAAATTGTTACTTAAATAGGTATAAATAAAATAAACATGTAATTAATTTAACTCTACTTATCTATTGACATAACTTCGAGTTAGTTAATCATCGACCTGAGTTAGTGATTTTTCTCACGGCAATAAGCTAATATTAAAGAAATTAACTTGAGTTAAGTAAACTAGAGCTTACCATTAGACACACAAGCTACGTTCGGTGAATATTACCTAACTTGTATCACATTACTGTAATTTAATTATTACTTATTATTTTAAAGGAAATTAAAATAAAAGCAAGTCTTTTTCGTTTGCAATTAAATTTCCAGTTACCCATATTTAAAAATCTCCATTAATAATCACATAAAGGAACCAAAATAGTAAAATCAACAAATCGATAACACAATTGAGCAATCAATACATAATTAGAAAGATTCTGATGCATAATATTAATCAAATTTAAAATACCAGCCAAGTGCAAGTCGCACTCGCACACATGGTGTTCCGTAAAGACGTTTCTTGTATGGGTGCCCCCTTTTATTTTAAATTTTATTTCATTTTTAATATTTATTGTTATAGCGGCTATAAAACTACACATTCTGTGAAAATTTCAATTGTCTACCTATCATGGTTCATGAGATATAGCCCACTGACGGTACGACGACGGATGGAACGACCGACGGACAGCGTAGGCTTATTAATAGGATCCCCTTGGCACCCTTTAGGTACGGAAGCCTAAAAATACCATTAAACTTTAGCAGAAGTGTCCTATTCTTCTTCTATGCCATCAGGCTCTGAAATCATCTCCACGACATTTTTACTTGAAGATAAAATTCGTACCATGGATGAAGCTCTTGGGGAATTACCCCCTTTTGACATAGTTTTTTTATACTACTAAGGTGGCAAACAAGTTTATGACCAGCCAGATGATAAGCAGTTATTCAAAAGATCTTTCTTTATTCCTCGGATACCCATAGGTAAGCCTAAGCGTAAGCCTTAAAGATGGTATAGTTTGTAAAAAATCGTTGATTATGTTATGTTATCAGAATTAGACCGCAGTTAGCCAGATTCCTTAGTCTCGTGCTCATTTTTATTAAAATATGCATTTCATACCCCTCTTTCTTTCTGGTCTATCAGCTCCATCATGGCGAGTGCAGATCATACATAAATTTTTGTTGCATTTCAATTAGCTGCCAAATATCTTCCTATAAATATTGCTAGATGCTCTTTATAAAGCTCGTAATTTTTTACAATGGTAAGCTTACTGTCTAGGTATAATTTCTTAGACTTTTAAAGCTCCATCAACCTGGCTGGTCTATTTAAGTTTGCTATTTACTTATGTCTAACTAAAATAACTAACTAAATTAGGTAATTTTCTCTTTACGTGATATTGTCCATAATCATAACTTAGTGAATTTTCGCATTTTATAACTCAAAAACTAAGACAGCTACAAAAATGAGAGTTAGGCAGAAATAAAGAGCTTGAAACGCTGATTCGTATTATACAATAAAAAAAGAATTACTCAACTCGACTTAGTTAATTCTCGCTCTACGGGGACGATATTCAAAATTTTTTTTTTTACTTTTCATACATTATAATCGAGCAAGGTTTTACAATTTGTATGAAAAGTTAAAATAAAAATTTGAGAATTCACTACTGGTTCCATAGTAAAAGTTGTTCAGCATGACTAACCCAATATAGGTTTCGAAAATATGCCATCTTAAAGATAAAGATAAAGATAAAGATTTCTTTATTTGCTCAAAGTATGGTTATATAAAGTTTCTTGAAATCTCCACCTGTATAAAATCTCATAACCACAAAAGAAAAAGTTCTTTACATCATTATTTTAAAAACCCACGACAAATGCTAATGCTACCCCATTATGGAGTATAATTTTTGGCAAACTTAATACAATTACTACTATTTGGTAAAACCACACAAAACCGCGTTCACAAGCCAGTACATATTTAACCCGACTCATCTGTAGTCCAGAAATACACCAGAGATGCGTTGATAACACGTCTCTCAACATTTTGTACAGTCTTACGAATATATTCATGTTATAATCTCACCATGGTAAGTGATCATGTGGCCGAAAGTGGTAAGCACATAAACCATAGAAGGAACTGGCTCTCAAGTGCAGCTGTCGGAACACACCGATAGGTAACCAGGTGGGTACTACAAAGTACCCTACCACCGTGCTATGGTTTCCTCACGATGTTTACCTTCACAACACGCTCAAGCGAATTGTTAGAATTACGACGAAAGAAAACACGACTGCAATTTTTAAGTACCTATTATATTTTTTTTCCCATTTGTGAGTGCGACGGATTCGTATGACGGAGAGAAGAGACGAATAAGCGTGTGCAATGATTGGGAAGAAAGTTAGATGATTATGACATTCTAAAAAATACACAATATTGTTAGATTAAACACCAAATAAACACCTTGTTGGCATATCTTCTCATGTTGTTAACCAACTTCAAAAAAAAAGAGGAGGTTCTCAATACGTTTTTTTTTTTATGTTTGTTACCTCATAACTCCGTCATTTATAAACCGATTTGGAAAATTCTTTTTTTGTCTGGAAGGGTACACTTCCCGTTTGGTCCCATAGTTATCAGATCAGGATTTGAATACTTCTTAGTGTACTTTGAAGTTGGTTTAAGTTTTTTGTAAAACAATCCAATTATCTGACATCGAGCCGGTGGTAACTTTAGTAGCTTTGACCATAAGTGCCCGACTAGGGCCTACATTGGCTTTGAATCCATGAATTACTAGTTGTCCCCCGCGGCTTCTCCCGCGTTCCCGGGGAGAAAAGCCTATAGCGCTCAGAGCTAATGTAGCTTGCTTTTAGTGAGAGAATATTTTGGATATAGCCTCCTACATACAAACTTAAAAACTTTACCTCTTTATAATATTATAATAGTTTTCTTCCGCGGACGCTCAGACTGTGGAATGAGCTCCCCGCCATGGTTTTCCCAATGGATGGGGTTCTTCAAAATGGGTGTGAAGAGATTTCTTCAGGGTCGGCAACGCGCGAGTGATACCCCTGGTGTTGCAAGCGTCCATAGGCTACGGTAACTGCTTACCATCAGGCGGGCAGTATGCTTGTGGTATAAAAAGAAAATTGTATAGCTAACTTTTTTTAGACAAGTTTCCCGAGTAGAGTGTACCAGGGTGACATGGCCGACAGCTGGCCTCAACAGATTTATAGCGTTCCTCATTAATTATGCTAGCCCAAGTAATTGCTCAGTTTGGAACACATCGGTCACTGGGGACGTCTGTCTGTTTGTATGTATTTACATAAGAAACACTAGTTTAGGAATTGCTCATATTAAGATTACCATATTCTATAAACTAAAAAAATGTATTTTTTTTGCCTCTGCTGTAATGCATATGTAATTACTGTTAAATGAAATAAATATTTGTAAATGTAAATTTTGAAAATAGTTTTCACCAGTTTTATTTGCATTTACTTTACAGGTACCTCTCTAATATAATAAAAAGCTAGGGTTAACAGAAAGTTTACAGTTATGTAAACTATTAACCGGAATGAAAGCTAACCTATAAAAAAAACATAAATTTAAATTGATCAAACACACGAACCTAAGCAATAAAAAGAAAAATATAAAAATCTTAATTTGCCAATATTATACAGGAGGTCCCAAAAATAACATCCGAAATTACGTCACAGAAACGTGTAATACCGGAACTCGGATATTTCAAAACCCGATAATCCGAATGTAATCCCAACGGATAACGATCCTAATACACTCGCGTGCCAAATAATAGTCGATGCCAAATGTGTGTCGAAGTAAATAGATTTCTGTTTTTTAGGCTCTTTGATTTTTTTGATAGAAAGAAAAACTTTATTGTGTAGACGGTATTGTTTCAGGGCCCTAAAGTAGTTGTGTATAAACTCGAATTACGATTCAAATTATATACAAACTAGCATCCGCCCCGCGGTTTCACCCGCGTTCCCGAGAGATATATTGTTTTCCCGGGATAAAAAGTATCCTATATGTTAATCCAGAACACATTCTAATATGATGTTGAAGCGTGATTGAGGGACAAACATCCAAACTTTCGCAGTTATAATATAGTGAGATGAGATGAGATAAATAAAAGAAGAAAAAAAGACATTTAGCTAACTAAGGTAAAAGTACACTATGCCGGCCTAGTTGAGGCATTCTTAAGACTATACAAGCATCACTTTTTTTATTTGTAGTCTTATATTTTATTTTATTTATTTATTTATATCAGACAATGTCCATATTTGTTAGTATACAATTAATCATATTATACAGTATCACACTTTTCTTTTTTTATGGTGTGGATGTGCATCCACCTCGCCCACATTGGTGAGTCCCAGCGCTCTGCAAACACGTCTAGGATGCTATTGGCACTGGCGCGTAGGCGGCGCATCATTGAGGCGGTCCTCTTCATGATGATACCATTAAAACTATCAACCCTTGCCTCAGTAAGCATACCGGATGCGCTGCAGTGCCGCGGCAGTCCCATGAGCATCCTAAAGGCGTTATTATATTGGACACGCAGAGCGCTGTATGCCCGCTGCGTACAGTTGACCCACAGACTGCACGTGTAAAACGACTGACAGTACGCTTATAATCCGAATCAATTAATTATGATCACAAAATAAATACTGACCAGTTAATTAGCATATGAATCATTGCCTTGTTAACATAAATAAAATAATTGTTCGTTCCGATTTTTTCTAAAACGTACATAAACACCCACACACGCTCTGTCTAATTTGTTAATTTAGTAAAGTTGTTTGATAAGTTGTATCTTTTCACTCGTATTGAATGAATGAATTATTTATTTGCCAGAATATAGGTACATTTAGATGTTATTAGATACATAAGATTCACTACGTTCAACCTTTCGGTCGTGCAAATTTAAGATTTTTAAAAATTTAATTTAAATTAATATAATAGGACATCAAAAGCTAATTGGATAGATACATTCAAAATAATCAATATGTCATTTAATTAAATTAACATACATCAAATAAATGTATAGCAAAATAGTCAGAGGAACAAGATTAATGTCCAATTAATTAATTTCACAATTTAAAATAATCACTAATGGAATAAAAACATCTGTTACTAAGATTTAATAAGTCAAGTCTGTTACTAAGTCACAAAATTACGATCTGTGGATTTTGCTTGATTAATAAAATTAAATAAAAATAATTGAAACTGATAACTCACTGGAGCAAATTATCACCTGGCCAAGGGTAATATAAATAAATATCCTCACACACAATCTATGCAGACAAATACTAGAAAAATAAATAACTTGAGTAAAAATATAGTGTGTCTTCTGTCTGGCACACAACTCACGCTAGTTTAGAAGGTTGCATACAATCCTACTATAGTATACTTTGGATGTAACTCTGTATGTCTGTCTGAGGCTAATTTACCCTGGGAACTCTGGTTAAACCGCGGGGAGACAGCTAGTTGCTTTATAATATAAAAAAGCCAGCGTGCCTGTAACATTCGAAGCCATAGCAGTGACATCCAACGTCAATACCAACTGACGTTTCCAGTTATTATTAAGGGAATCCGGTAAAATAACATTGACCTTTATAGCAGCAGAATAAAGTCCCGCGGGACTGCAATAGTTGCTGTTATCCTTCATGTTTATTGGCACAATTTATATTCATAGAGCGGCAAAGTACGTCTGTTTTATTCAAGTGTTTTGACATGTGAATACCGGCTTTGTTTTATTGGCAATATGTTTTAATTTACTATACAGTGGAATGAAAGAATAAAATTCCGAATTTGAAATATCATTTTCTTTTAAATTTTGCGGTCGAATAGCAAGATGTTTGATGACTTTGTCAATTCCCACCTTTGAGTTTTGTGTGCTTATTATCTTCAAGAGATCATCAAAACTTACCATTGTGAGATTGTGATTAAACGCAATAATAAAAAATATGTTTATAAAATACTGGCTGTCCTTTTCTGCATAAGTAATAAAATTCTATTACGTGTTCTTCGCAATTTTGCAAAGCTATCCTTAAGATCCAAATTATCATTCCCTTTCATTACGAACAAATGATATAGAACCATAAACCATTCCATTCAGATTCAAAATTGAAAAACCGCAATAAATCGCGTCGCACTTTCCACCTACCATTGTCGCAAGGTGCTTACACCCATCCCAATTTAGTCGGATAACTTTATACTAGGGGGGTATGGAATTGCGAATAAATTTCGAATGTCGCTGTTCCGGAATTTGGTATCAGTAAAGAGACATAATGTATGGGTGCCCTTTGTTTCGCATTTTTATTTGGTGGGATTTGTTCTAGTAATTTGACAACATGAGCGCGGAATGTTGCCTTTAGATGTTCTTATTTCAAGGACAGGTTTTGTGTCTGGTTGGAATACCGTCGTTACACGTTGTTTATATAAATACTTGTTTTGAGTAACTGAAATTTTGCACATAGGTTCCCTAAATAACGATCAGAAAGGTTGTTGTCAAAATTCAATCCCTTATGTGCTTAGTGTGCTTATAACAACATCACATCATCACTTACCATGTTGAGATTATGGTCAAACACGGGCCTGTACTGTATACGGTAAAAAAATAGGGGATCACGTGAAATTACAGGCGGAAAGCTAGTGTATTTCTATGATCATGCCCAATAAGACAGGGTGTGAGGAAAATCATTTGTTCTCGAGTGCAGTTTCTGGAGCATACAGTGTGTTCCTTTAGATTACTACTTCCCGGAATGTGTCGACTCTGTGGGGTTTTATTAACCTGGTATTTCATCATCTTAGGATTTCCTGCCATCTATACTAATATTATAAATTATAAAGAAGTAAAGCTTGTTTGTAAGTTTGGACCTATTGATTCGATTTTGAAAATTCACTAATATAAAACTACATTGTCCCCAAAAGGAATAGACTACATTTCTTTACGGCAACGCTATTTACATGGCGCTTAGAGACTTTGGATAATACATCGAAAACACGAATGTAACCAGTAGCAAGTTAATGATAGACTACACGAATACAGGCTTCTGATTAAACCCAACATGCATGGGTGAGCTCATGGTGCAGTGGTTTGGAATTTTGATAACACCGCAGTTACAGGCTGTCGATTTTTGGAAATGTATTAACACTAAACTGCAAACGCCTGGCTGGCTACCGTTCTCAGGTTTGAAAATCATCTACGGGTGGTATTAATCACTTGAATAGCGGTTCTTGGAATTCTATTTACATTTTTAATGTTGTTAGGACGCACGTGCCATCTGCGAGTATGGAATAAGAGCCAGTTCTCTAGATTTGTTTGATTGTGGCTCACCATGTTTTCACTTGTCTAGGTAAGATTTTCATCACACGTAGATATAGTAGATGGTTGTAGAGTAATGTCGAGGAAACTGAATGGATATGTAGGAAAGTAGTGTGTACATATCCTATGTGTAAGATGATGGCTGATAGATTATTTTAAGGTCCCAAACTAAACAGTTGCAGCTCGAAGTATATTGGTGCTAACTGTGTTGTTTAAAAACTAAACAAATGTAGTCTCACTATTTCAACATTTAGTCTTGTCTAATTAGTCTTCTTCCCAACTTACCGGCCAATAAGTCGTAGTAATTAGTTGCATAAACTTATTTGATAGCTTTAAATTAGCCATTATAGAAACTACCTACCCTTAGTAATTGTGGAGTCTATAAATATAACATGGGATCGGCCATGTGCTGTAATATGTTTAAAGCTTGCATAAGATATGCTCCTCATTGATTTTTACGAGTACATCATTACAATAGTTAGCCCCGAAGCTTTGTATGGAACAAGAATAGATTTCGGTTCGAAACTTAAGTGCTCTTTGTCGAAACCTTTTGTAAACGAGATGGAACTAAATATAGCTAAGAGCTCTAAAAAGACTACTCGGCCAATACTGCTGAAAATAAATAATTTCACGAATTCACAACGTTATTTTCAGTATACCAAATAACCGATATACCCTACTAAAATGCTAATTCTATTTTATCTAATGCTTATAACAGCGCATTAAACTCATGGGGATCGAATCTACTACGCAAATTAATTTATATGTGTCTTAAATTTATCATCTTTTTTTTTCCGTAATGTAATTTTTTTTTTTTTTTCATTTACCTAATATTTAGTGTTAGCAATAGTAGGTACTACCATACCGCTACTTTTTAGATCCAACAGTGAAACTCAAACGGATCTAAGCTGAAAACCAGCGTTGGACGTCGGACTTGTAACCAGAGTTCGTCTCCAGCATAAAGCTGAGCTTGTGTCCCTTGCTGCATTTTTTTTCGATGTTTAACCTTATTATAAATATGTTATGTTAGTAGTAAATTGTAGCAATAAAAGCATTTCTATTTTTAATTCTATAACTATAACCTTCTATAACTCCAATGTCTATCTTGGTAAGATATTTTCTTCAAATGGACTGGATGAATTTTTATACATCATTCATAACCTTATAAGTATTTATACAGAAATGTATATTAATCACTCTTCGTGATGGCCCTAACTAAAAGATGGCCCGATACGTAACGGTGTTCCATATTGACCCATTTAAAAATAATCTTTGCTGCCAAAAATAATCTCATAAACCCATCGATGTGGTCGAAGAATAGGCACGATGCCCTATAAAAATCATTGGATGTGGTATACCGTTATCCTTTAAAAGTCTACTAATATCATAAAGTGCGATAGTTTGTGGTTTATTTGTGTACTTATGTTTATGACTCAATGACGCCGTAATTGTTGAATGTATTTTAAACTTTCGGTGCAGAAAAAACCTCGATATAACCATAGCACG
The DNA here is from genome assembly GCA_947623365.1 of Achlya flavicornis. NCBI lineage: Eukaryota > Metazoa > Arthropoda > Insecta > Lepidoptera > Drepanidae > Achlya > Achlya flavicornis. The sequence continues at coordinate 9,405,224 of OX392494.1, read as the reverse complement.
GTTGGATGGTTTTAGAAACCACCAGCCTGGTCAAGTTAAAAATCTGTCGCCAAGCACCTGGCCTTTGCTGTGACCTAGCGGTGTTTCGCAGATGTAGTTGAAAGTTGCCTTCTAGGCTATGCTTAGATCGGCAAAATTAAAAAAAAAAACTAATTGTAATTATAAGCAGTTATTTGTGTGTGTACACATAGAATAAGTTTCTGTTTTTTTTTATCTCTTTTTCTTTATAAAATTTTGTTAATATAAGCACGGTATAGATATATTATGTACCGTGATATAAGTGTGTACTGTGGGGCAATAACTATTTTTTTCTTTCTTTCTTTTCAATTATTGACAATCTCCCTGGATCGTGTCGCCAATATCTATACGCGAAGGTAGCTTCTTACCATCAAGTGGACAGACCAGCCTTCTGCCATATAGTACAAAGATAGATCCTTTTTTTTTTTTTAATTAAGTTTACGTACACAATGTTTGTTAACAATGATTATGATTAATGATTACTAGCGTCTAAACTAAGCCGAGACTGTATCTTAGATGCTAGTTTCTTCCTAAGACATTATTAATATTTTTAAACGAGTCATTTTTTCTTTCCTAAGACATTTTTAAATAATCCAAAATAGTTTTTTTTAGGTAAATTGTTTATAAGATCCTTAGAATAAAACATAGAACTTTTAAAATCGGCACTACATTCCATCCATCAATACCATATCAATACGAACCGTGCGAATCAGTATATCAATAATTTTTAATCCGACGTTCAGAATCAAATAAAAAATATACCTACACAGAACTATATACCGTCCTAATTGGTTTAAGTTAATAATAGTGATGATACCAAGCCAATCAATGGCGAGTGGCGATCGATCACGGCCGGTGTGTATTTATAGTGCGCCGCAGATGGCGCGCGCGTCGCCGTCGCGTCAGCTATTATACACAAATAGTTTATTTTCAATCTTTATGCGATAATATGATGGATGAATTTCGGATGAGACTTCGAGTGGAATTTTCCGGAATTCGAATTCCGGATCTTATTTTTACTATCATCCTGTACATGTATAATTTCGGAATGAATTCTAGTTAATGTTCAGCGTCCTTTAAAACGCGTCTTCTTTTAATTTGACACAAAGAGCAGGTGACTAAGACTGCTTTTTTAAAATAAAAAATTGGTAAATTTTGTGGTTTTGAGAGATTTTGTCTTATTTTTTTGTTGGATATTAAGTATTATTTCAGAAATATGACGTGACAAGATTGTAGGTATATCTTTTAAGATGTAAAATTATTTTAAACGTCGGGATATTAAAGTATTTTCTTGCGAACAGTAACAGTCGTTTTGGCAGTTTTCTGGGAATACAGTCGCTGCTAAAACTGTCAAATCTGTACATTTTGACAACATTGTACATTGTGAATTGTAACATAATTGTAAAAGCAGACTTGGGCCCCAACTATGAATAGTTGGTGTTGCCAACAGCTCAGTGGTTCGACCACTACAGTCTTCATGGAAGAAAACAATAGCCAATTTGCCAGACACAATTTTCTATTGATAAGTACCAAATTTCATCCAAATCCGGTCAGACGTTGAGAACTTGAGACACAAACATCTAAACATCGAAAATTTTACACTTATAATATTACTAGCTGCCTCGCGGTTTATCCCGGGTCCCCGGGATAAAAAGTAGCCTATGTCATTCTCCATACCCTAGGCTATCTGCATGCCAAATTTCATCGCGATCGGTTCAGCGGTTTATGGTGGTTTAGCGTAAGAAACAAACAAACTCCCATTCGCATTAATAACATTAGCTATTGGATAGAATTGCGATGATATTATAATAACATAACACTTATAACCATTTGTACATTGTTTCAGGTACACAAAGAATCTGTCAATGAAGCGGTTTGGCAAACGCGGCGGTCGTAGCGCCTTGATGTAATATCGAAACATGTGAAGTGTAACGCCCTTATTAATTAAACCGATTACGTAAGCTAGTGATGGGAACCGATTAATTTTTTATCGATTATTTATTTGAGGGGCGAGGTTGGTAAAGGACCAGGGGTGACCACATTTGCAGCATCATAGGGATGATTCCAAGGTTAAAAAAAGAACATTATTCCGTCAGTTAGATTACCAAAAAATATTGGACCTATCTGAGTCTAATTAAAACCTTTTTAAATAAAATTTAAGGTTTAAGTCTATTACTAGCATACTTACACGTACCACAGATTACCAAGTAGGTACACTAAGAACGCTTACAAAATAATTACACTCGTTTACTTTTTTTTACTCTACTAATGATACAACTTTTGCGGTAACTGCTTACCATCAGGCCGTATGCTTGTTCGCCACCTTAGTGGTATAAAACACACAAATATTTAGACTTGTGGTCTAAAAGTTCACTAAGTTAGTTTTTTTTTCTTTCATCAAATCTCCAATTAGGCTTAAAAAAAGGAGCGAAAGTTTTTGCTTGACGTATTAATATAATAACAATATCATCGAAAACTGGCAACACTAACAGGAGCAATATACAACATATTGTGATCATTAATAACACGACAGCCATCTCCGTCTGCCCGTCTGCCAAAATGTCAGTCACAAAATCGAATCCGCGACCCGTCTGTCTATTTATATCAACTTTGAGAACGCACCGTAATTATTTAATAGGTGGAATTATTTATTGAGACTACTGACGTCACTGACACTAGCTATCGCCCTGCGGTTTCACGCGAATTCCCCAGGGATCTAATATTTTTCCGGGATAAAATGTATCCTATATGATATTCCATGTTATGATCTAGCTATATGCCAAATTTAATCGCGATTGCTTGTGCCATTGAAGTATCAAGAGGCAACAAACAAACATATTGGTGTCGATTCTGTTGTAAATTGCACTAAACTAATTTTAGTCACATCATATCGCTTTCTTTCGAACATTATTGAAAGATAGAACATATTTAAAGCTGCCGTCTTCATTTGCGTGTATTTAGACGTAACCGCGATAGATGGCGATGTATATTGAAAACATGCATTGGACTAATTTGACAGGACTTTTCTTACATACTTTTCTTATGTTCTTTGTTAGAAAGAGACATAGTGAGACTAAAATTAGTTTAGTTGTATAAACAACATAATCAGCACCATTTTCGCATTTACATTAGTAGGAAGGAATCCAGGAGTCAGTTAGCTTAGTACACAGACTAGGTCGGACAGTACTCTTGCTAAGACTAAACTCAGGCAAAGTAATGGCGGCGGCTATGTATGTGTGTGTGAACTAAGTTTGAATTCTTAATTTACGACACGTGAAACGTGATTCCTTGTCTTTTTTTCTCCTGTCACTACGGTTTTTACAACATTTGACTACACACATGCTGTATGTTAATATTTTTTTAATTTGAAGTTTACCCGTGTAATTACCGACTAATGTGTGAATGTGTGCGTGCCGGCTTGTACGAACAGCGAGGTGGCCGACTCTCATAAACAGTTTTTTGATAGGGAGAATGTCCGTTTTTTTTTTCGTCCTTGGCTTAGTGTCGGTAGAAAAATCCACATGAGTTTATGACATGGTTATTTTGCGACAATACTGATTTAAATAGTAGTGAATAATATAACAAGTGTTTTAATACCCAATTATGTTCAGTTTGATTCTTTATCCAAACTCATAGGTCATTAAATAAAATAAAATTCGGCAAAGTGCGAGTCAGACTAGCACACGAAGGGTTCCGTGAAGGCGTTTCTTGTATGGTCCCCCTTTAATATTTAATTTTATTTAGGTAATTACTGTTTGTTGTTAGCAGCATTAGAATACACATTGTAGCCTGTGAAAATTTCGAATGTTTACATGTAACAAACAGTTCATGAGCTACAGCCTACTGATAGACAGTTAAAGCTAGGAGGCGAGTCTCATTCTCGAAGTAGTATAAAGGTTCATAGCACGATCTCCTTCAAAACTTGAATTACGTATAAAATTAATTAAAAGTTCAAATAATTGACGACTAACAGACTAATAAAGCTTGCGAAAGCTCGCGAGCTTTAATCGCGCTTAATGAGATCTCCATTCGAGTACATTACACCTGTGTAGACACTTATTACTTGTCATTTGTTAGTAGCTGTGGCACGCGGGCTCACTCGATCAATCAAATATGTACTTACTCGCAACCCTTCGTACCATTTTGAAGAGTTGTAAGATTAAAAATACCAGGCGTTTTGATAACAAAATAAAATTGAAAATCTTTTTTTTTTTACAACTTAGTCGGTAAACAAGCATACGGCCCACCTGATGGTAAGCGGTTACCGTAGCCATATGGAAGCTTGCAACACAAGAAGCATCGCTCACGCGTTACCGACCTTTCCCCCCTCCCCTATGAGCTCTGGCGACCTTACAAACGCGCAGGAACACAATTTTACACAACATAAAGTTATTTGGCTGCGGTATTCTGTAAGGTGGAGGTACTTCCCCAGTCGAGCTGCTCTTTTAGCGAATAAACGCTATGCTCTACCTCTCTCAATTCTCAAATCTTTGGTTTTTTTTTAATGAAAATTATGCCTTATCCGGATTAATAAAAAATATTGTCAAACTCCGGATGCCCGGGTAAATCTAGTTGCCTGGTGGGATAGGCGAGGAAAGAACACGAGAAAAATAATTTTCAAATCAGATTAATAATTACTGAGGTTAGTGCGTTCAAATAAAATAATGCTATTTTGACAAAATGTTGGCAATTTTGATTATAATTAACACAATTAATCTTTCATACTAAAAAATAAACCACAGAAACTACTTTATTTTAATTGCAATTGTTTCAGATTTTCGCTTTGCAAACTACGCTGCCAATGGCATTTTTTGGCATTTCCCATCATAAGTCAAAAACTACGCAATATAAAAGAAAATAAAAGGAAGCCATTTCATATGGTACTTCATTTAAAATTGCCACATATCAGCCCATTTTGCAAAGACAAAAAAAATTGCAAAAAGGTTGGGTCAGCAATATTTGAAACTAATTCAAATCAACAGCATTAGTGGTTTGCTGAAATATACCGCTGTGACAGACGGACAGATGGACGGAGTGGCACCAAAAGGTACCCTTATTACCTTATTAGTACGGGACCCTAAAAACCGCTATTTCTCTCTTTATGTTTATATTGTTAAGGAATTTCTTCCGGCAGGTTTATATATGCACCCGGGAGGATCCGGGCTTATCGCTAGTCTATAAAATCTTTAAAATCATGCGCAGCATCTCAACTCGCACAGTCAGCTGATCTCACCTAGCCCTTAGCAGACAAGAGCGGCGCGTTTGAGCACCCTTCACCTGTCAAGAGGCCTCGAACATTGTATATTGATGACTACGGCCGAATTTTATGAACGTGGCTTATCACCAGGGCTCGCGAGGGTTTTCATGAGGACTTTTTAGGGTTTATAAATGTATTTAAAATGCGAAAAGGGTGCGAACGGAATTTAACAAAGAAAAACTGTCTGTAAAATGCTACTGCCTTATCAGGGTGTGTCAAGGCATTTAAATATCTCTTGGACGATCTGACTATATTGGTTTTACCGTACCCGAGTGGTGCCAAACGCGACCCTATTACTAAGACTCCGCTGTCCGTCCGTCTGTGTGTCAGTATCTCATGAACGGTAATACGTAGACAGCTAAAAATTTCAAAGAATGTGTTTTTCTGTTGCCGCTATAACAACAAAACAAAAAAATTAAATAAAGTTAAAAATTAAAGTGGGCGCCCATACCAGAAACGTTTTTTTATTGGCGTCTTATTTTCATGGCAAAGTTGAGTTGGTTCAAAGTTCAAAATAAATGTGTTGAATTGAAAGTAATAACTTTGATTGTTATTGACATCTAAAATAACAAAGATGACAACAGTTTTGATTATAGACTAACTTTGATTTGGCTTTCAGAAAGGCAGTTCGTCTTAAAACAAATAGGCATTTTGTAGCTAGCAATACCAATAAAAGTTGTAACCGCTGCTTTATGATAAAAAATGTATGTAGATGAGGCTTTATATTCTCTCTGCCTCTATAGAAAAATTAATTAATTAATATCTAATGACAATAATGATCAGCTTATATACTAAGATATATTAAATAATACGTGCAGTCTAGAAGCACATCAGAATCACATCAGAATAGCAAACGTACTAGAACGTGATCATGTATCGATATGATTTGCACTATATTACAGCAGGTACCTATATCTAAAACTGTATTATTTCGGCTTCTCAGTCTGATCTTCCACCACCCTCGCCAGTAAAGCATTAGTCGACGGGAATCGAGACCAAAAGAACTTATTCTATCTATTTTATTTACGTCCAGGCTTGACGCCTTCATTTAGGGTGCCGCGCCACAACTCATACTGGTCTGTATCCTATTTGACAGCACTTTTATTATTATTATTTTGTGTATTTTTTAATTAATTACTTATCTTTGATTAAGGATACATCCAGATAGAGTGTTGCAGCTGTGCACGCGTCGATATAAATAGCCCCTAACTGTTAGAGGCTAAATCAAATAAAAATTAATAAAAATGCAAAATAATGTTCAATATTTAACTTTCTCCCGATTTTAATTGGAATATTTCAACAACTATTATCATTATGAACGTCACTATGACAAGCAGAATGACACAGAGAGAGCGTAAAACGTAGCTGTTACGCGCAGCATCCTATAAAAGTTGGCCTGTTTTATATATTCGTGTAGTATGGCAACGTTCTTTCTAGGTATATTTATTTCTATGTTACTTATCTACTACTATTCTTTTTTTCTTTGTATATGTGTTTTACTGCTGTCAAATAAATATCATTCTATTCTATTATATTCTAACAGCCAGGGTATCTACCCCCGTTTATCGAAACCCCAAAGTGAACTGACATCACATTTGACCCAATAACACAATACTTCCTATTTAAAACCGGTTGAAACCTCCCAAGTGTAAACCATTGAAGACTTACAAGTGTGTATATCAAGTTAACTCAAAGAACGTAACATAGAGAGGTGTTTTCCGCTATATTAATTCACTAGCTGTCCCCCGCGGTTTCACCCGCGTTCCTTATATAAAAAGTTGTGTATAACATTCGGGGATAATATAGATTCTTATTAGTGAAAGAATTTTTCGTTTCCGACTGGTAGTTCCAGAGATTAACGCGTAGAAACAAAGAACTATTCAGCTTTATTAAAGTTAGTATAAATAGATTGTTTAATTCAATTTAAAAAAAGTTATTTACTAGAGTCTGCTTAAGTTTGCTATTTATTTACTTATTAAATATTTATTCAGTCTACTTGTAGTTGTGGCCGCCGCGCCGGGGCACGCAATTGTTGTCAGTGCGATTAGAATGTAAATATTATGTAATGAATCTAATCTTGTTTTGAAAAGAGTAATTGCTGAGTTTAATGCCGGCTCTTCTCAGCAAATGCAACCTTCCGAACGGAAAGTTAATTTGAATAAATATTTTGAATTTTAGTGTTACCAGTTACCAACATTCAGAAATAATCAAGGTTATTGAAAATTACGAAAATCTCTTTCCCGATTGGTCGTTTTATAAGTTGAAATTAAACATTTTGAACAAAATAAAAAATATGCGGATTTATCCAGAAAAGTTCAGCAAATTTAATTAGCGTTAAGCGTAGGAAAATTTCCGGTTGTTTGAACAAAACAAAAAATCTTTTCCTTCAAAAACATTAAGATTCAATCCAAATTCCGGACAAAAACACTAACTGCGCCACTGTGGCGCTACTAAAAAGTTTCTACGTAAGCTGTGCGCTTTACATGAATCGGGTGAAGCAAAAATCATTTTCCTGGGAATCAAAGTCACAACCTTGCAGTCAGTCTACTTTAAATTCTTATTTTTTTTACTGTTTTTTTTGTTTTTACCAAATTGGGTGTTCCTGTTTTTTTTTACTATGTATAGGCCTGGGTCTGACCACAATCTCACCACGGTAAGTGATGACGTGTCCGAAGGTGGTGCACACACAAATCCTAGAAGGAACTGGCTCTCAAGTGCAGCTGTCGGAACACACCGATAGGTGCTTGGCGACAGATTTTCAAATTGAGAGTGCCACCCACCCAGCCACCGTGCTATGGTTTCCTCACGATGTTTTCCTTCACCGAAAGCTCAAGCTCATTGCAGGATTCGAAAGCGGGACCTTCTATCGGCATCTGAAGTCACTAAAACTGAGTTATCATCGCATTTTTGAATAAAATAGTTATATTTCCATTAAACACGTCATCCAGCGTTAGTAATTGTTTGAGCACAATGACGTCATCAGTCACGTCGCCATCACTCGGTGTCGCCCGCACGCGGTCGCCGCACGCCGTCACGCGGGAACGTATTGCCTTATTTAATGTCACCCGCATGCGGTCACTGTGGATGCGGGCACGAGAATTGATATCGTTGGTAAATTTAGCTTAGTATGTTGTCGCTCCTCTGTTTCACCGGGATCTTATGGTGCGTCCATGCTTGGCGGACCGAGCACGAGCCGAGCCACGTACGAGCACACTGCGAGCACGATCCGCGTAGCGTGGACGGGCTTGCGAGCCTCGAACGAGCATTCGTACACCATCTCAACTCTCGCCATCTACGGGGAGTCAATCCTCACACATTGTCTCAAAGGTGCTTCCTTCCGCGGACGCTCAGATTTTAGAAGTGGTTTTCCCAATGGAGTACAGCATGGGGTTCTTCAAAAAGGGTGTGAAGAGATTTCTTCAGGGTCGGCAACGCGCGAGTGATACCCCTGGTGCTGCAAGCGTCCATAGGCTACGGGAACCGCTTACCATCAAGCGGAGCATATAATTGCTACCTAAAGTATGAACAAAGCACTTTCTAATTATTTAAAAAAAGAATTAAAATGCACAGCTACAATATTTTCACGCTACGCTATTTTTGCGCTACGCTATAGCTATTGCTACGGAGGCCTCTACGAGCGTGTCTACGCATCTGCTACGAACACTTACAAGCTACGGGCGGCCATTATTTGAATAAGTTATTGCTGTGAGTGAAGGCTATGGCCAGTTGGCACTCAAGAATAGATATAGTCTATGGCCTCAGTAGATTTAGTCGATTGTTGATTTTGAATTAACTACATGTAGTCTATGATCCAGAAATGAGGTGGGTTTGAATATTTCAACTTTTTAGTGATTTTTACCTTCGTAGAACAATATGGCTAAATATTTCAGTGATTTTGCGACCGTATTAGTTCAGTTTCCAGAGACCTCACTCTAAACTAGTGCCTCTCGCGGCAAATTCAATCACGTTTGCCCCAGGTGGTTAGAGATCTTGCAACACTCAAGTGAACTCGCAAGCAGAAGCTAGTGTGTATAAATAAAATAATAGCTAACATTTTCACAAAGTACCAGGCGCGCAGACCTTGCGAGGAGTATTGCGTTACCTAACCGCGTGGTGTCCAGTAACATTCTGTTTGTTCATGGGAGCTTGGTACTTTTTGTATACACTTGCTCACTAGCTTCGACCTGCGGTTTTAATCGTGGTCTAGCACCTCAAATTTTACAGGTATTACAATGTCCTAAGCCTAAATAAATAAGATATAAATTTTGTTTGTAGGTAACTAATCTGAATTACAAAAAAAAAAACTTAAGACGAGGTCTTACCTAAAATTCACAAAAATGGGTTTCTTTGAGAGTCGAGTATGACGAAACGCAATGAAAATACCTAACACAAAAAAATACTGTGGACAGAAACGGGTTTTGAGAAAAATGTTAACCGAATAGAATATTAAAAAGTGCTGTGATACCTATTCCAAATAAAAATTTCGTAAGTTACGTCATAAAAAAATCTTTCGCGTCGAAATTCTCCGTAATTTCAACAATGACAACAATTTTATTTTTGAGAATAAATTACATACAGAATTATACAATATTGACCGGACACTTATCCAATTTAATGTGTTATTCTGTATAATCTAAAGAAAACCCGTACATAAATGTCCATTTAATAGAGTCGACACATTTATGATTTAAGATTTTTAACCCTATTCCAGTTAAGAACGAGTGCTGTCAAAATCGTCGTCAGTCCGCGCCTTAAAGTAATGCTAGTTAGTCGAATGCTGTAAAAAAACATCAAACCAAAGCACGGTGGGTACCTTTGTAGGAGCTAGCTGGATTCCACCCTCAACTTGAACTATCGCCATCTACCGGTGTGTTCCGACAGCTACACTTGATTGCTTTCCTTTCTATATTTTGTAAGGAGGTAAAGTTTAGTTATAGGAGGTAATCTCCGGAACTACAGATCCGATTCTGAAAATTCTTTCACTAATAGGAAGCTACATTTCCCGCAATCACGGGTGAAACAAACAGTAGTAAAATCCGATTACCAAATTGGAACGGGAAACCTTGGGAAATAATCCACCATTACCAGGGTAACATGTTAGTTAAATCAATAGTAGGAAAAATGCCTATTGATTTTATGATAGTGTCGGGAAACGCAACCTGTACTTTTCATAACATGAAACCAATATTTCCGCATGCCAGATTAACCATTCGTTTCATAAGGGGAAGTTTTGGTTTACTGAATTTGTTTCTTTCTTTTCGTTTATTTGTTAAGAAACCATTTTATGTCCCACTGCTGAGCACAGGCGTTTCATTCAAATGAAGGTGAAAGAGAATGGGAAAATTTTCCACCACGCGTGCCTACTGCGGTTCTAAGGAGGCCCTGCTAGGCTAGTGGTCAACCAAATGTTGGAGTTTTCAAGCCACCTAGCAGGCCTTTTACTAGCTTAACGACTATCACAATTAGACTTAGTTCAACATATACACCAAAACATACAGAACCTACAAATAAGTTCGCTACAACGGCCTCCCCCTAATCAAATCGAATCATTTAATAAATTACGCAACGCAACCCTGAAGCTGTCAACACCAGTCTTGACCACGGAGCTCAGTCACTGAGCATTGGGTTCTATATAGTCAGTTAGCTAATGACAAACGCAGAGTCCGTGGACCATAGATTAATTGTGGGCTTTTTGTCAGTTGTCTTCTATACTTTGTAAAAGTCGTCAATTGGCTATCCCCCTGGATTAATGTTCCATGGCTAATGTTCATGGGAAACGGTGATCACTTACCATCAGGTGGATTAAAAAAACAACCAATACGTAGATTTCAAATAGCATGAGTCCGGTGACACATGGTATTTTATTAGATTTCTCAATGGCTAATGTTCATTTCGATATAATAAAGGAATACTATGATAGAGCGAGGTTTCATGAAATATTGTGAGTACCTACTATTTCAGAGTAATCAAATCTTAATCGTGTTCAAGTTCGTTCGTGTTCACTACATTTTGGTAAAAACCCTTGATCTTGACGACTCATCCTATGTGAAATAGAATTTATAGTAAGATGTCGTGGGAAACCCGACAGTAGCGAAGCGTACGTAACATCGAAATACCTACTTTAACTAATAATTTAAACGAAAAAAAAAAACAGGCTTTATGCCCTGAAGATTCACCCGTGATCCTCTTTTCCATCCCCCTGAGTTTTGAAAAACACTTCCTTAGTGGACACTAAAGGTTTTTCAAAATTCAAGTGCACATGCATCTCTTAATCAGTCACTATCACATTTTACATATAGAAAAGAAAAGATAGAAGGCAAGTTATCCCATATAAAGATATATGTATAGAAAGCAAATTACTGTAAATCACCTTAACCACCCAAATTTCTAATTATAATTAATTTCAATTTATAAATATTACAATTTGTAAAACGGAGCACACTCCTGGGAAATTCTGGCTGCAAATATGGGAGTACGGTCTTGGTTTCCAACACCAGATGGCGTTCTTCGTAACCATAAAGCATTAACTCTTTGCCTGTGTTTTTTTTAAATATTTAATTGTTGCAGTATTCTAAATTGAAATTTGTTTGTCTTTGAATGTTATATTTAAGCGTTTCTTTTTTTATATAAACTTTTTTAGTAGGTACATATTTGGGCTTCCATTATCTGAAAATGTGTAATATTGAAGTGAATCAATCTCGCTGTTTGTTTTAATTTTGATTTTGGTCAGGCGTGAGACCTGATCCTCTTCAAAGATATGGGCAAGATGGATTGTCTCCATCATTAATATTGTACCAACATAGCATTCCTTATATCCACTTTACATCATTTATAAAACCCTGGGGCTCAATTCCCGCGTTCATACTACAACTATCAACTATGAACACAAAGTCACCGTACAACTTGTAAATGGGTCACTTGGATAAGTTTCCGGCGAGCTATTTCCTTCATGCAAATATTGTGACGTTGGCAACCTTGTTAAGTTACTTCTATTCACGCCTTTTGAATCTAACGCAGTGATATTTGGTGCAGACGAGTCCAAGATACTATCTATGGATCTTGGTCATTGGAACGCGGTCTTAGTGTACCCCTAGTATCATTTATTGTGTTGCAAGTTTGCGACAGTTGGTCAGATATTGGTCCGTTGTGAACGTCCCGCTATGAACCTGCCGTTGGAGTTGAAGGCCCAACGGCAAATAATTGTTGGAAATTATACGATTTTTTATCACAATTGATCTTTTTTACGTGAATCATCATCATCATCATCAGCCTATAATGTCCCACTGCTGAGAACAGGTCTCCTTTCACAAATGAGGGTGAAAGGGACTGGGCGATACCCATTGCGGATTGGTGGAGGTAGGCTAGTGGTGAACCTACTGTTGGATTTTTTCAAGCCGCCTAGGAGGCATCCAACTAGCTTAACGACTATCACAATTAAGTGATAACCGGGACCAACGACTTTACGTGCCTTCCGAAGCACGGAAACGCTCGATTTGAAATACCACTAGGCGGTCACCCATCCAGGTACCGACCACGACAGACGTAGCTTAACTTTGCCGATCGATTAAGAACGGCTAATCATGCTACACCACGAGCGCTTCTTTTTTTTTTTTTTTACGTGAATGCCACCAGAATATTATTGTAGATGGCACAATATTGGGTCTTGGATTGGAAAAATGCTATTAGGGACATCTTGGACAGTTGCATATGCGGAATGTTGACTGAACTTCCGTCAGCGTGATGCAGAATCTCGGGGCACTGTACAATGATTTCTTCCCTTGTTTTCTTTCAAATAAAGGAGCATTTAAGCATTACAAGTAATTACGTAACAGACATCGTTTCGAAAAAAAACTTTATTTTCTACTAGCAACGCACACATATATATGCAATGATATTTGCCCATTGCTTGGCTACAATTTGGTTCATTCTCTCGCTAACCTATTAATACTTTAATTATGATCAATAACAGATACAGTGTACGGGATAATAAATAGAGGAGCATTGGTGTGCAGTTGCATATTTCAGTGCAGTTGCATATTCTAGATACAGCATAGTTAATTGTGTTTGCACTAATCGTTGCGGTATTAGAACTTAGAACCGAAATGTGTTCTATATTTTAGTTGGGCATACGTTTGCAATAGCTATAATGAGGCCAAAGATCAAGTTTGCTTGTCCAGAAATGCCTATTCACTCTGGCCTTGCAGACATAGATCTACATAGATGTCAGGAAACAATCCCCTGAAGTGAGTTCCACTCCCTTGCTGTTCGCACAAACGAAGCGTTGTCGATATAACCGTGTGGTCGACAAAGTGTGGGTGGAAATTGTCTGGGCTGTGGTTCAATGTAGATGGAGGAATCATATTGTGCAGGAACAGGTGCTGCTTGTGGAGGCTGGTCTGCTTAAGTTTGCTATTTATTTACTTATTAAATATTTATTCAGTCTACTGTGTAATTTTGCCGCCACGCAATTGTTGTCAGTGCGATTAGAATGTAAATATTATGTAATGAATCTAAGCTTGTTTTGAAAAGAGTAATTGCTGAGTTTATAGCCGGCTCTTCTCAGCAAATGCAACCTTCCGAGCCGGTATTAGAGTCAGACTTTTCATAAGTGCCTGCGAAGGTCTATTTGAATAAATGATTTTGAATATTGAATATTTCCTGTACAAATTTGCCAAAATACAACCTATGTATACAACCTATGTATATTGCTAAATGAATTTTACTTCCATTATTTTGTTCAGTGGTGTCGTGTCAATTTTTGGCTTTAAAAAATAACTTCCTGATTGAATTATTATGACCTTCCTTTGTTTTTTTAAATTATGAAACTGTAAAAAAATTGCTATGAAAAGTGGAGCATCGGCGCCTCCATCCGAAAATGTCATTTATTTCTCGTTAACTTTTTTCAATTCCGCGCACGGGTAGGCAAAGGTACACCTACATACGGCCACCAAATCCTGCTTTATGATGATACAACTGACGATATATGCGATCCTAGTACATGACAGGTTTTATTGAATACCTTATTATGTATTCCAAATAAGAAACCATATTTATTACGAGTTACTTTACTAGTTTTTCCCACTTACTATTCTGTAGGGTGCTTATCGGTTATTTATTTGAACTTAGCTTAGTCGATTTTTTAGTGCGCAAAGCTCTAAATAATCGCCTAAGGTCATCTAAGGTAATAAGTGATAGTAGGATCGATTTATTTTACCATTTTGCGCTTACCACTTTCTACCACATCTTCACTTACAATATGATTGTGGTCAAATACGGTCATAAACAAAGTATTTTTTTTAATTATGAGTTTAAAAACGTAGCCAAGAAATACCGCCAATTTCCACTATTTTTTTGCACAGACTATGCTAACACGAGTGTTATTTTCAAATTAACTAACTTCTAAGTTCCATCAACAGATGGCGTTGTACTTAATTATGAATTGAGCTCACAACAGGCGTCTTGGGGCTTTTTGTAAGCGTTAAATAAATATTAACGTAATTTGAAGACGCGCCACCCTTTTTTATGAAGGTGGCAGTTTGCTTTGCTTCTTTAGAAATAATTTAGATGACAAGCTACATTATGAGACTCCTAAGCGAGTAATGTGACAATAAATAAGGACTGGCTATCAATGACTACTTGATTCCCGCGGTTTCACCCGCGTTCCCGGGATAAAAAGTAGCCTATAACACACGGGGATAAAGTAGCTATGTGTAATAATGAAAATAATTTTTCGAATTCGACTAGTAGTTCCAGAGATTATAGTGCGTTAAAACAAACTTTAGATTTATTGTATTAAGTAAATAAAAATCGTTTAGTTCCTGCATATTGTTTCAATATTCAGCTGAACGTAGTAACCTCTACTTGTTTGTTGTAAAATCAATAATTTGTTTAGTTTACATGAACGCGGAGATATCGCGGCCTCGCGTGCCGCAGGCTCTCCGACTAATATCTCAACGAAAATATGCAAAGTGACGTGAAATGCTGACTTTGTTACCGAAAAGAAACAAGTTTTACCGCATTCGATTAATTTGACTTGAAAATCGGTATTCCTTATTCGAAAAACAGTTTTTTTTTTTTTTCATTTTCGCTTTTCTCGAGATTGCAAAGGGTTTCTAGCTCATACAGTCTTAGAAAACAGCACAGGGTTACAATATTTGCGTTTTCTCAACAAACGTTGTGCTGAGACTTCGGGGATCATCATCATCATCAGCCTATGGATGTCCACGGCTGAGCATAGGCCTCCCCCATTGACTTCCACTTCAAACGGTTTTGGGCCGCTTGCATTCAGCGGTGCCCAGCGACTGTGACCAGTTCGTCGGCCCACCTGGTAGGAGGGAGTCCCGCGTCGGCGCGCACCAGTACGTGGTCGCCACTCGACAACCTTTCTTCGGGGATAATGAGCATCTATAAAATACTTTTGGTTATTTTTCTTTTTCGTTTCTTCCTATCTATATTATAAAATCCTATACAACTTTGTGTAGATAGTAATAGTAGAAGGGCACAATCAATAGTGATGAAATATTAAAAAAATATATAAGCCATGACAAGGGATGTTTGCTGGGTAAAAAAAAATAACACAGAGTCTGTTAGATTATCAAAAAATATTAGTCCCGTATTTTTTGCTTTACCAAATCATTAAAAATTAAAAT